>CAEFZY010054793.1:0-23237 GCA_903066815.1 Brachyrhaphis roseni | reverse complement strand
TTGTTTTCATGTTGGTCAGATGTGACGATGTTTTTTCTGAATGCCATCCAATAATATTCTGCAGGTGTGCCTGGCCTCAAACACACTCTATCAGTCTTTCACTCTCACTAACACTTCTTTGCTCTTGACCTTTTGATGTCTCCTTTAGGAGAGCAGTTTAGTTTTTCAAAAGATGTTTACTTCTGTTTATTTAGCAGCTGGTGCTTGTGAGAGTGAAACTAGCTAAAATAATTAAACAAACTTTTAAACAGTATTCTCGTTGACACATCTGTCAAAGCAAGTGGAAATGAAGCAAATATTGTAATTTCGCTTTCTCCTCCTCTAGATGTCACAGGCAGAAGACCTGAGCCTAGGAACTGGCAAGCTGAGCGTTCACATCAAATGGGTAGGCTTTGTTTTCCTTTTTATTATTCAGTATAAGTTGTAACAAATAGGTTATGTAGACATGTAAATGCGTTTGCCTGCATCTCATTGTGTTCATTGGGTCTTGTGTGGTTCAGATGCATTGCTTGTGTGCACCACATGCATCATGTGTAGGCCAGGACCTGCCTGTCAAGTGCACCTTGTTCTACACTTCACTTCATACAGAGGGTCCAGGCTTTAGGCTACTAAGAAACAATTGATTCCTGGAGGCGTGGACTCTGTTGCACATCTAATTTTACCCAATTACTAACATTTACCTGGGATGTATGTAATGAGCCACTTTGACGCTATGAAGCTTACCCAGTAAACATCCATCCTCCACTGCGAAGAGAGAACTGAGCCAAATGAGATGGCAGTAATGTTAATTCAATATTTTTAAGCATGACCAACACGAACTGAAAGGTTCACTTCCATCACTACCATTGCTAAAACTACAGGCAGACTACAATTCTAAAACAGCACAGAAACTGACATCATTGATCACAACTTCTGCTTCTGTTCATTGATTAGCCTGATAGAAATTCTACTGGAGGAATCCAAGTGAAGGAAAGAAAGCCCAGACAGTCTGTGTGCACGATGCATGTAGCCTTTATTTGTGTGTGTCAGGTGCATTGTGCTGGTTTTAGAGATGTGGTTGTTTTCATGTTTGTAAGATGTGGTGATGTTGTTTTGTGTAAAGCCATTCAGTAAAATCCTTCAGGTGTCCCTGGCTTCACTCACACTTCCTCCCTCTTTTTTGTTGTTGCTCTCAATAAAACGTTCATTTCGCTCTTGAGATATTTCTGTCCTCTTCATCATGCAGCAGTCCAGCCTTTCAAAGCTGAAGGAGCGCTCTCTCGTCCTAACCAACTAACCAATTTCAAAAATGTAATTAGTTAGTTTACTTTTCTTTATTTAGTGGGTGGTGCTTTTTCCATGAGATAAATGTGACTGTGCGATGAAGCTAGCTAAAAATGAATAAACAGAATCTTAAACAATTAGATCCAGTCTAAACTTTTGCCAAAAACGAGTAGAAATGCAGACGTAAATTAGCACTGAGAGCTTTAACCTGATAAAATAAACATCTCCTCTTGTGGTTAATGTATGCTACCCATGTTTTAAATAAAATAAATCATAAGAAAATGCTATCACTTTACTTTCTCATCCTCTAGGTGTCACAGACAGAAAACCTGAATCTAGGAACTGGCAGAGGGATTCTTCACGTCGTCAACCAGGTAGGCTTTGTTTTCCTTTTTTATTATTTACTCTAAGTTGTAAGAAACAGACTGTAGATATACGTGTGTGTGTGTCTGCATAATATTGTGTTCATGGGGCACATCATGCTCGCATATCTGTGTAGGCTTTGAACTGACCATCAGGTGCATGTTGGCCTTTATGTGTTTGGGTCAGGTCCATTGTGTTGGTTCTATGGGCTTCATAGTATTACAGGAAAAAAGTGTTAAGTTTTGAGATGCTCAGGACACGTTTCCTCCAAAGCTCATCAACAGAAATGAGTATTGAAAATAGTAGATGAAAATAGAAATTTCATTAATAAAAAGGTTTTTGTTAAAATAGTGGAGAAACATTTAATTGGTTAATAGTTTATTCACCACTTTCAAAGTTTTCTTCCTACAGTGAAATGTTTTAGAATGATTTAAAAACTGAATGATTAAAAAATGGTTGTTATTTTCCTCAGAACATGTTTACGAGACAATGTCACAGATTTATGACGAGATATAAAATCTGCTTTCCTTGTTAAAAGGTCAGTTAATTTTTGATAAGCAATCAATTCTTAATGACAACATGCATAAAAAAGTTAACCATTGTATTACTAATCTTTTCCTTTATATTTTCCTTTATTCTGTAGGTTATCCAAAAAAAGAAGAATCATAAAACTACATAACCAGTTAGAGGAAGGGAAAAGACTTTATCGTATGTTTACTGTTTTTTGTTTTGTTTTTCCTGCTATTGTATTTCATAGATCAACAAAGACAAATAAAATGTACAAACCCTAAAGGACTGCCAATAATGTGTATAGATAGCTAAATTATTGTTTTGAAAGCTACAATAATAAAAACATTTCATAAGTCTTTAATAAATCTTAATTAAATCGGACAACAATACCCTTTAAAAGATCTGTGTCTATTCATTTATATATATATTAATAGTATCAATATCATTAATATATAAAGCATATATATTAATAGTGAATGTAAGTATGGATTATTTATATTCACAAAGCTTTTATTTGAAAACATAAGGGGCTTTGGTTCAGTCTCCAAAAGCATCAAATCGTCTCCCTCTAGTGGTTAAAATCCACATGACGCTCAATTATACACTGAAAAGATTCCAGGTGTGTGTGGGAGTGGAGAATAGATGTTAATTGGTTTTTCTCATGAATAAGATAATGTTTCATGGATTTTATGGAACGTCTGTTTCTTGTTGAATGTTTAAGCTCTGGATTTTGTAGTTTTAGATACTGAACCAGAAATAATCACAGAGAAAATGATAATAGTTTATCACAGCACCTTACACATTAACCATCTCTGGCGGAGTTACATATAGATTATTTTGTAACGCAGCATTTGGAGTAATACACTTCCTACTCACTTTTAATTTTATATTTAAAAAAAGTATTAAAGTCAGTCAAACAGCAAATGATTGATTACTTTGTTCAAGCACCCTTGGTTGCTACTGGTTTTTGTGTTTATTTATTTAGCTATTTATCATTTGCTTTTCCTGATCCTCAAATAATGTGGATAGTCTGTTATCTGCAGTGAGTTTGAATATTGTTGTTTTATTGATCTTATAGACAAAGGTCAAGTGAACACTTCTGAAATATTGAACTGAGAATTAAATATAATTTAGCTATTAAACAAAAAGAGAACTGAGTCATCTGTTCCTGAAAAGATGAAACTATTACTGACGGTTTGGTAAATGTAGTTTATTGATAAGATATTTCATTGCATCTTACTGTTTCGAGGTTAATTTCCCTTTAGATTTCTGAAAGTAACAGCAACAGAACTAAAAATATCAGTTTGAAAAGTCAAGGTTTACAAAGAAACCTCATTTATAATAATCATTGTCATTACAGCAGCATTTTAATTTGATCTAATCCAATTGTAAATCAGAAAGAAAGTTGGTCTACACATTCCCAGCTGGAGTTTTTCCAAATCTGATGCAATAAAACGTAAACCAGCTTGTTGGGTATTTATTATGCTTCCAGCAGCGTGAGCAGCTTTGATGTGTGGCTGTGCCATGTGGCTGATTCTGAAATAAACAGATGCCGCAGGAACTGCACAGTTAAACACATGCAGGAGGTTAATGCAGAGAGGTGATGTGAATTGTTGAAAAAATAAATCCATAGATATGAGCAAAGTTAGAAGATACTATTTATTTTCCAGTTGGCAAAAAGATCCAGCAACTTCTAAAGTGGCAAAGACAAAAATAATTTTGTTGAATTGAATTCACAGATTGCAAATCAAATCCAAATATTACATTTTTTATTTGTTTTAAAACTCCTTCTCTTTGCCACCGGATCCAAATTTTCTGTTGAATTTGTTATTATACTACATTATAAAACCTTTTAGGGGAGACTGGTTTTAAGCTATGCAGGAAAACAAACATTGTTTCAACTTTGTCTCCATTTTTCTTAAATTAATTTCTGTCTGACGGTGATTAAAAAAGTAAATATTTCTAAGAAATCTCTTGACTGATAGGCTCTAAGATAAAACTTCACAGTAAATAAAGAAAACCAAAATACACAACTTCTAAAAAAATAATTTGAAGTGCCTCCATCAGTCTGTTCTGCTCCTGCTCTTGTTCTTCTCCATCTTTCTTTTGGATGAAAAGCGGTTCTGAAGTTCAGATCACTGATGGACGATCCAGTCTCATTATAGTAACTGTGACCCAATATGACCAGAGTCCCTGTTTTCTAAAGTGCTGGTTTGAATATGCCATGTTTAATCATGTCAGTGATACCACAAGTGATCTGTAAGTATAAAATTACAATTGATCCTTATAGGCTGCCATTTAAATTACACACCGCTCAAACGGAGGTGTGTTGGTTGCAAAATAACCTAAATCTATAACAACTGCTGCCAAACCAGATTATTTCCAACACTCTGACTCCTCTGACATAAAGTGCGTTCCAGATGGACCTGACAGCTCAACCAGTAAAGGACCTGCCTCAGTGCACACAGGAGATTTCACAATGCTCTGCTGCTTCACGATGTCTGTGCCTTCAGCAAGGTTCACTTGGCTTTTTAATGGAAAACCAACCAACAGTCACGAAGCGGCGCGTGTCATCCGGTCGAGTCGAAGCTCTGACAGCGAGAAACACACCGAGAAACAGTGAGCCACAAGTTAACTGTCACAGGCAGAAACAGTTTAAAGAAAACGTCTCTAACATCTGATGTGCTAAAGTAAGTTTAAAAAAATAATAGTAATTCATTCCAAGCCTTTCTCATTTATATTTCCCAGACTGTGATGACTCAAAAGCTATTTGAATAACTACATTCTTAACATCTGGATGTTGCACCATTATTTCAACAAATTGGTTTCTAGGCAGAAAAGGTAAGCTTAATAATGAAACACATCCACATACTGTTAGTATATGCAAATCTGTTATATACGCTTTACAAACAACGTTTTGCACAGATGTGTTTAGTGATATTTATTTTTTCTTTGTTCAATTAAAAGGAGTATCTTAAATGTGTCTTTCATAGTAATACACTATTTGGTAGCAGAACCATAATTTGCTGTTTTCAAATTCACCACTGTAGCTCTGTGAGTACAGATTAAAGTGTCCATAAAATGGCAGGTGGAGAGCTATTTGCTTTCACATTTTATGCGTTTCCTGGAAAAACAGTTGGGGGGATAAAAAACATCTACTCTGCTAGATTGGTCCTTCCTGATCACTGTTTCCTCTGCCGGATGAGCTGTGCTTTTTCTGTAAAGTACCTGTAAAATATCTTTGTTCTGTTCTGTTGATAAATTGCCAAAATATATAAAAAGATTATGCTGTAATATTAAATAATTTAAATATTTTTGTTTGAGTTATGTGAAAGCATCATATGCAGCAAGAATACAGATTGCAGCATTTTGGTTAATTTATTTTCCTATCTGCTGATTTGCTGCACTCTAATATTGTAAAGAAGACCAGGGATGTTAACCACCTCAAAGAAGATTATGCATGAAAAGTTGAGGTTTGGGATGTCACCTGGTGGAGCAGTAGAGGTGTTAATCCTCGATGCAGACGTCCTGATTCAAAGAAAATGACAGTTTTGTAGGATCTGACTGCTTTTCTTTCTTTACTGGCTGAACCTTCATGCATTTTGTATTCAAAGCATTGATGTTGATCTTGGTTCTGATTTTTATAGATTTCTGGTGACTCCAGGTTAGATACCCTTCTCCTGCTTCTTACTAATTTGTCCTCTAAGAATTGCCAAATAAACTAAATTAATGCTAAAGTCCTACAAATGCAATTTCAACCACTTATTATTTCCTGAAGCTTTGTACTACACTCTAGGCCACTCCTCATCTCAGATATTATTTATTGGTGTGACAGGTCTATATTTTCTTACCCTAGCGTAAAAATAAATGATGGAAAACTACCTTGACTCAGTGGTTGTCAAAGCAGTTTTGAACAGTCCTCCTTGTGGGTGTAATTTAATGGATGGTTGGTGTGAAATGCACCACAGGACCCAGGGGAACGAGAGAGATTGTTTTTTTTAAATCTATTGTTCAGGCTGTCTGACGGTTTTGAAGGAACTTTCTGTTTGGAAAGCTGTCTGATGGAGCCTAAATGTCTCCTGGACGTCTTTGATCCTCCTCCTGAAGGAATGCTACGGATCGCTGCATCTTCCCAAACAGGAACCCTCAAAAGCTTGAAACGCTCGTAAAAACCGATGGTCACTGCATCACCAATGTGGGTCAGAGTCTGAGCTGATTTTACAACTGCAAGTTTCATCGATACGTATACATGTACATGCACACAATCTGGTCAGTGAAAATAAATGATCAAGCCAAACCCTTGAAAAACCAATGGCTATTTTAAGAAGTAATCAATAAATTAATTAGATTACTTTTTATCCCAAAGCTGTAATTCAACAAATGTAACATTTTAATGCAAATTTATTCATACAAGCCTAAACTTCTTGAAACTTTACATGTTTTAGTTTTATTCAAACTCTACTCTTCTATGTTGTATTGAGTTCAAGATATGACTAGAAAACTTGTACCGAAACCAGATGTCAAAGATCATAATCTATCTGAATGAGACCCATTCTCATCTTTCATTTCAAATGTAGCTGAAGCACTCTTCCATGAAAACCCCCTTAGGAAGAACGCACGTAGCTCTTGATTGCATTTACCCACAGGCAATTAGATGTATGTGCACAAGCAGAGTAAACATTATTTGTTCTTTGCATTAGTGAGTGGGGGGGTTGGAGTTGGTCGTGTCTGTATGACAATAAAAGAGCAGGAGAACCGACGACTGCATTTCAAACTTTGTGGTGGACTCTGAGACAATATTTTAAAAATCCATTGAAAGCATGGATACGAGCTTCTGGGCTGCTGTGATGCTGCTGTTACCAGGTAAATTTAGTTGATTTTCTCACAGAGAGAAATAAAATGTCTATTTTTAATGATCAGTATGGCAGAACTTGCAGAGTTATTAAAGTTTTGACCATTTTTCTTTCCTCTTGGGGTTAAAAAGCAGTGTGTTCAGGTGAGAATATTTTAAACCCAGGACCGCTGAGTGGAGCTGTAGGAGGCAGAGTGAAGTTCACCACCAGCCTCAGCCCCCCACAGAGCCCATTTCTGTCCGTCAGCTGGAGCTTTAAAGGCGTGAACATCATCACTTCCACCAGCACCAACATCACAGACCCAGGCCACACCAACAGGATCTCATTAGATCGAGCCACAGGAGCGCTGGAGCTCAGGAACCTGGTGCTGGAGGACAGCGGGGAGTACACACTGACCATCATACCAGACGGGGGGCTGCAGAGAGTGGGGAGGATCACTCTCAATGTGTATGGTAGGTCTTTAGACACTATGGGGGGAAACAAGGAATAAATCCATCTGAAAATGAATATTTCCTAAAGGTATAATAGTGGATAAGGTGAAATAAAATAACCAGATGGATCAAACATCTCAGAAAACACAAAACTGAGCTTAAAAGTTTGATATTTAATACGTTTTAAAATAAAACCGAAAAAAAAAAAGACAACTCTGAGGCAACCAAACAATGCAAGCTCATTTTTAAAAAAAAAAGACTATTAAACCACTTTACACTTATTAAACCACCAAATGTTTCTCTTAGAAGATATTTAAAATGCTGCAACATATACTCTCTGGTTATACTTAGTACCTGTTTAAAAAGTCACAATAACAACTGATCAATTAATGGTTTATACCAAATATGTTTCTTTATTTTCATTAAAATGTTTACTTGTTTTTATTTTGTTTGTATATTTATATGTAGTTGACATTTTACCTTTAGACTTCATGCTTATTTTTATATTTTTGCTTTGTATAAAATCAGTTTAAGGATCATTTGTGTGCTAAACAGCTTTTAATTGTACCTTCTTGCTTAAATATTTTCACATATATAGACATTACAATAATGTCTTTATATGTGATGGAAAAAACATTGTCAAACTGAAATAAAATGCATATTCTGATATTAATGAACTTACAAATAATGTAAAGATTTACTTTACAGAACAGTAAAAATCAACAATTCAGTCTGAAATTCAGACATAGTAACATCTGCTATTTCTTGATCTAATCGATTTAATATCACAAAGGTTTATCAGGACATTTTGTTGAACTCTTGTGATTATTGTCTGAAATTGTCACCACCAGTGCTGATAACTGGAGCCAGCATTCGCAGCCCTGCAGCCGTCCTGATAGAAAATCAAAGCTCCACCAGCCTCACCTGCGAGGCCTCCGGCTCCATCATCACCAGAGAGTGGATAAAAGATGGCCGTCCTCTTGATTTTGGGCAGAGCATCATCTTATCGATGGATAATGGTACCGTGTTCATACAACCTGTCCTCAGCTCCAACCACGGCAACTACCAGTGTAGAGTCAGCAACCCAGTCAGCAGCCAGACTGCGGCTCTCCATCTCACTGTCAACTGTAAGTACCGTACTGTAAAACTCGAGATTTATTTCAGCTGTCGACCACAGGTCAGAATTTTATAGCTTTGACCCGACATGTAATATCTTTCTGTGCAGACGGACCATATAACATATCAGTTATTGGGCCGTCAGCAGCTTGGCCTGGCCACAGAGTGACACTGAGGTGCACAGCAGTTTCTGTTCCCCCAGCAAACTTCAGCTGGACATTTAATGGAAATGAAACGCATGTCAACACCTCCATGTTTGTTATAGAGAAGTTAGAAGCTAAAGACATTGGGAATTACACCTGCACCGCCAGAAACATGGTGACCAGGAAGGAAAACTCTGCTGTTCTGGATCTGAGAGGTAAGATGGTCACAGTATGTAGTTTCTGCTTCATTTTGACTGAAACCTCTCTATCATACGCAGCATCCTGTACTGCCCCCTGTTGGTCATTCTCAGCTTTGGTCATCAGTGTAATTAATCTGAAGGGGTTAATGTAAAACAGCAGGTGAGTCACTCTATTATAATTATAATTATACCATGCATTTATTAACATGGTACATTCTTCCTGTTCAATCCTCAGATAAATGCAGCTAATGAAGAAAACCTCCAACAGAAGCGTAGGACTCTGCCAAAAGCTCAGAAAAACCTGATTTGAAATGGAAAGTCTTGCACTTCTAAGATCTTGTTTTCAAATTTAAATAGATACACATGTATTTTTTTGTTTTACTTTTGGATATCTCTTGTTTTTGTTATTATTTTTATTTTATATTAAAAAACAGTAACAGAAATTCTTTGGAAATATATACTTGCTGAAGAAATGAGCACTTTTAGTTTCTGCTAAAGACATATTGATGCACCAGTTATTAATAACTAACATTCTAACTCTGTAAAGCGTTTTAAGTCATTAAATTATATCTACTCCACTCTCACTCTTTTGATTTTCTGTGGGTGTAAATATTCTAACGATCTTTACTGATGGAAAGATCATCTTCTTAGTGAATAATACACACACCTACAGATACATGAACGGCAACAAAATGCAAAGAAAGTTTAAATATTTCTTTATACATGCGAGTATCAGCACAGGACCTGACATGGCTGACACACATCACACAAAATAAAAACTGTCTGAGGAGTTTTGCATCAGATATTAATCTTTTTCAACTTTTTAGGTTTGTCACTAATCATCTCTTGTTTTATGTAAAAAATCTGTCATAAGACGAACAGGACAATATTTACTGAGGTCTTTCTGTTAATAGAAAAACTTTGGATGTAGAGCTGCAACTTTGTTATTAGCTGTAATTCCTGATATTTTGTCACCTTCATCTTTACATGCTGGGATGGAGTTAAATGAAACCAGCATGGATCACTGACCTCATTGCCTAGTGGGACACCTGGGGGCTTCTGAACGGGGGGCTCTGATTGGAGGAGACGTTTATATGTCACCTATTTAAGTAACTTCTCTAAAAAAGATCAATATAATTAGACTGAGTTAAGGTTTGAATGAAACCACTTTCCTTCCCTATATTCTTCAGCCTGCTGTCATCCTATTTTTAACTTCCTCACTCAAACTGCTGACTGAGATGAGCCGTACTTCCTGACACAGTCAGTACATGTTGAGACAACATCTGTTTAAAGTTTTAAACTCTGCATCTTTCTCTCCTTGTGTCCTATTTTAGAACTGTGTTTTTGTTGGCTACAAAGAAACATAATACAGTGCAACGTGTTCCAACCACTTGAACTTTTTTCCAATTTTATGCTAAAACTACAAACATCAGTATTTATTTAGATGGCGTTTAATCAAAAAATACAACAAAATGTTCAAAATGAGAAATTATTTAAAGTTTGTATTTCTTGACAAAAATCTGAGAAGTGTGTGTTAGACAGTAACACTTGTACTGATGAGATATTCTTGATATTTAATTATTTATCCATAATGACCAGGATTCACTCATCTGTGAATTAAAAGTTATCATGCAGTTGTGATTAGTAAAAGTTTTTACTTACTGAGCTTCATTGTACTGTAATAGTGTAATACTATATGAGTCCATCTAAGAGGGAATCTTTTTGTATGCGCAAATAATAAATGACCTTTAAGACGAGACAGTCGTGACAAAAGGTGTGAAAAACTAACATCTAACACTGCAAGCTTCACAACCACTGAGACCACTCATAAGTGTTAACATTTTCCAGACAAAGCACGTGCAACAGTACTGAGAACCTGATAACCAGGAAGAAAGCAAAGGCTGAGTCACTGGCAGAGACTTAACTGTCCAGTATTTAAGTAAATTAAATATTTACAAGTCTCATCCTCCTATCATCCTTCATATGAAAAGGGAACAGAAACAGATGTGAGGCCATATCTGGGTCAAATATTAAGTAGGTCTCTGTGCTATATAAATATTACTTACTGGCAAACACCTTTCCTTTAGCAAATTCTGCATTCAAAACACCATAAACTCATAAGTAATATGCACAGCATTTCAAGAGATTCAGCGACGATCACCACAAGAGGTCAGAGTTGAATAGGACAAGAGTCATGTTTGTCATTGGCAATCTAACGTCTTTAGAAATATGAGGCGGTCAGTCAGATAAGTTCGGAACATGTTTTTTAATTCTTATTGTAAATATCTTGCCAACTTTTGAAAATCATTCCTAAAAGTGTTGATGCTTAGGTCAAAAGAAATTAGTATTTTCAAGCAGCGCCATATCACATTGATTTTATTTACAATCTTGCTCAGCTGGGGCACCGAGGCAGTGGATTAGCCGAGCTGTTGGAGGAACTTTTGCTTTATGGTCTCGTTTAGCTTTTGTTTCACTTCTTGTCGGCTTTTACTTCTCCGCCTTCAAATGGTTGTACAGTTCTTGCATTACTCCTGCCTCCGCTCCACTCACAAACGGTAAGTTCCTGCGAAGTTGATTTAAAGGTGACAAATTAAATGATAAAAAAAGTGCTTTTACTGATTGTTTTCTTATGATCTGTAGTTGCTGCAATGAGAACCTGCAACATACTTCTTGTTGCAAATCTAATTTTCATCACATCATTTCCAGGTAAGACTCTTATTTTAAAATTCTGGCACCACACTAGAAAATTTGTAGGTGGTTTAACTAGAAAATGAAAGTCCACCTGCCATTAATCTTGAATTGAAAGTTTTAACAATACTGCAATTTAAATCAAATAATTATTTCACAATACGCAAGAAAACAACTGTCCTCAACTAGCTAAAGAGCCACATTTCTCTATTATTTTTACTCACTTTGTCAAGTTAAAATTACTACTTATTTTAAATTCTTGTTTCAAATTGCGTGAACAATATTTCTGATCTGATAATGAATTTTATCAAACATCACAATAAATTCTGTTCAAAAACATTTAGTGTGAACAGGACATTCTCCTCAAGATTTGGAAAATAGTGCATTAAAATGAACATTTGCCTTAATAACGCAAGAGTAGAAGATCATAGACACAACTAAATGCGGCTCAAATGTTTTACAATGCAGAACTGAAGAGTCATTGCTAAAGAGTTATGGTTTACACTAAAAATGGAAATTTCTTAAGTTACTTGACAGTAGTGAAACATCCTGTTTTTGTGAAGCGTTCATCTTAACAGAAAAGAAAATTAAGTTTATCAAGTAATAAAAATACCACCATAATTATGAATTTAGAAATGCAAACTCATTCAAATTATTCTCTTGCTGGCTAATTTTTTTTTCTACAGATCTTCTGGCAGAAACACTCAAAGTGACTGGATATGTTGGCAAAGAGGTCATTTTGAAATGCCGGTCAGTCCCAGGATCAGAAAACATTAGTCTGGTTCAATGGGAATATGGGTCCACAACTATTCTTGTTTTCAAGAACCAGAATGAAATGAATATAAAAGATTCTCAACTAAAGGAAAGAGTGAATCTTACAGAACAGTCACTGAAAATTAGAGATGTGAAAGTGACAGATTCAGGGAATTACACCTGCACTGTAACCACATTCCCCAGTGGATCACTTAAAGAAACCATCAAACTTGTTGTTACTGGTAAGTAAGGAATCTTTTAAGTCATTAGTCAGATGATAAACTATTGTAAATAAGCTTAGAGAAACTACTCAACTTCTTGATTTTGTGTATTTAATTTTAACATATGATCTGAGCGCTCAACAGATAATGATGATTAACACAATTTTTATTTGACATTTTTTAGGTGAGCCTGCCACAGAACAAAACCAGATGTCTGCAGAGATACTTTGTGCGATCATCGTCTCTGCTGTGCTGCTTCTAGGAATCCTGACTGCTGCAGCTTACCTTACCTTCGTCAGAAGGTAGACCTGTTTTTACTGGTACTCATGTTGTGGTGGAATGACTCTGTTTACACACATATACTTACACTTTAATTTAACAATGAATTAATTCTGACAAATGCAGTGCTGCTCAGACATTCCTGGTAAATATGCTTTAAAAAAAACAAAATAAGATAAAAAGAAATCATCCAATGATGTATCATATATTTACACTAAAATGCTTTAAAATGCCATCCTATTATTTATGTTTAGTCATTGGACGAAACTCCTTGATAAACAGTGATAATCAGCTGTTTTTTTAAACTAAATTAATGGTTTTCACACTCATCAGAATCAGAAATTTTTATTGTTATTGCACTGAAACACAACAAAATTATTGGGAGCCAGCTCTTTTAAAGTGAATATAAATCATTCTTTTTTTGAAAATTCAATCTGAAATTTCATTAGTTATCCATTAATTTAGCTTTCCCTGGAATATAAATATGACAAACCACAGAGCCCAGTTTATCTGAGCCCCTGATAACAAGACCATAGAACCCATCAATCAAACAGACTCAAAATGTTTATATTTAGAATTATTTCTCAGTTAGCTTTGACATTTTTTTTATTAATGAGCCAATTCTCAAAATATGAAAATATGGGGCGTGCTGTGGTGGCGCAGGGGTTCAGCACGCCCCACGTTTGGAGGCCTTAGTCCTCGACGCAGACGTCGCGGGTTCAACTCCCGGTCCCGACGACCCTTGCCGCATGTCTTCCGCCCTCCCTCCTGTCAGTCTACTGTCAAAAAATGCGAGCCACTAGCACCGCTAAAAAAATGAAAATATATTAAATTTAGAAAAAAATGTCAAAATAAAAGCTCTAAAGTTTCTCTTTCCAAGTTGTGGCAAACCTTGTTAAAAAGCATTGTGTAATGAACCCCACGAAATATAAAATTTATATAAAAAAAGAAATCAGGTAGCTTTTACAAGAAAGCAGGAAACGGTTTGTCCATATTTATTGCTACTGAATCTTGGTTAAAGATCTCAGTTTTCTTCAGCTTGTGAAACGTTATAGAAGTCTTGTCCTACTTATAAAAATGGGATTATAAAAAGTATTGACAGGGCAACAATGTGTAATTTTTTTCTAAAAAAAAAAAAAAAACTAAGTGGGAGATTATCCTACTGCAATTAGAATTGTGTTTGTTTTGAGGCATTTTTCTGATCTATATAAGTGATGCCAAAAAGTATCAGAGTGCAATTATTAAGCCTGTCTTAAAAAAATCTACCAGATAAACTGCAGTAAAACCAACTTGGTCTATTTGAATCGTACAAACTTGAAATCAAACAATTTCAGAAATCTAATCGTAGCTCTTTATGTTCCTTCTTGTAGACATAAAGTGGCTCGCAGACTTGAAGTCCACGTAGGTGAGAAAAAAATATCGCATGACTCCATTTCTGAGTGTGGCGCCATTCAATGACTTTGAGTTTTTTTCCACTTCTTCTAAAAAGAGGCTTTTGTGGTTCTTAGATGCATCAAGTCATGTAGCGAGTGTGAACTACAGGGACCCAGTGAGCTCAGAGGTAAATTTACATTTTTAATCAAAAATAGTTTTTTAGTCTGTTTTTTAACATATAATTGACCTACACTACAGAGAAAATGGTTGTGAATCAACACTTTTTCCTCACTCTTGCTGTAGGAAGTGCTGTATGCTGATGTGAGGCCTAAACAAACCAGAAATTCAGGATCTTCACTGAATAAAATACCAAGAGCATCTGCAAAAGCTGAGGAAGTCGCATATGGGGAGGTCAAGGTTTATCATCAGAGGCCCAACTTAGAGACAGTGTTTAGTGTTTGAATGTTGGTCAGAACAGATTTGCTGCAAAAGTTCTGGTTTAATGAAAAAAATAAAAATCTCCAGCTCTGTGGTCGTTCTGCACACACTTTTGGCAAACGCAATAAAACTTCCAGCTAAATGATAATATCAGCATTTCAGCATGTCTATAACTTGTGATTGCTGCTTGCAAAAATGTTTTCCATTTTTCAATTGTTTTCATTTATGAATGTTTTGAACTAGACAGGTACCTTGTGTTTATGTGAGCTTGTGAAACAGCATTTTCATGATTATCATGTGTGTAGTTTTTGTATCATATTTAACAAAACTGTTCATATCCTTAGAGATTTTCACATTTTTTTCACATGACAAATCAAATGTCACACTTTGTATTGGGATTTAATATGATACAGCAACAAAAAGTAACATAATTTTGAAGTGGAATTAAAATAGTAATTTTTCACCAAACAAAAACTTGTCTTATTCAGCCCCTTTTACTCTGGTGACCTTGAATAAAATCCAATGAAAACAATCTTCCTCACAAGTTTCTTAATCAGTTAATTGACCTGGATAATTCAACCTTTATTTGATTATAAACTCAGCCATTGTGAGAAGGTCTAAGAGATCCACAGCTCAGTCATTACAAGAAAACAATCAGTTGCAAATCTGACTTTGAGCAAGAGAAGAAAGCCATTGCTAACATCCATAATATGTCCCATTTGCAGTTTATTCTAATTTTTTAAATTATTTGTTTGTTTATAAAGTGCTAATTTGTAACACAAGTCATCTTCTCCATGCAAAGTTTCCCCACCACTTGTAAGCTTTTTGAACTTTGTGTAAGTCCAAAAAGTTTACAGGAAGTTCACCACAAGAGGTCAGTGTTGAGCAGGAGAGAAATCACGTTTACCGACAATAATCAAACTGCTTTATAACCTGAGGCGGTCAGTCAGAAAAGTTCGGCAGCGATTTTTTAAAAATTTGCTTCTTGAAGTTAGAATCTTATGAAACTTTTGAAAATTGTAAAGTCATTCCTGTAGCATTAATGTGCACATGTTTATGGTCAAAAGTAGTAACTATTTTGATCAGCGCTATCACTGATTGTATTAATAATCTCGGTAAACTGGGACACTCTGAGGTAAGGGATTGGCAGAGAAGTTGTAGGAACTTTTGCTTTATGGTCTCGTTTGGGTTTTGTTCCGCTTCCTAAAAGTTTTTACTGATGTGCCTTCAAATGATTTTACATTTCTAAATTTGCTCCAGTCTCTGCTCCACGGACCGACGGTAAGTTTTTACCGAGTTGATTAAAAGGCGAGAATAAAGTTAAAATAACATGATTAACTTAAGTAATTGTGTTTTAGGATGTGTAGTTGCTGCAATGAGAACCTGCAACAGACTCCTTGTTGTAACTCTAATTTTCATCATATCAATTCCAGGTAAGATTCTTATTTTAAAAGTCTGGCGCGTTTTCATTTATTACATTCCTGAAGAGTTATGGTTCACACACACACACACACACACACACAAAAAAAGTTCTGACGTTCCTTGACAGAAATGAAACATCCTAAGTGTTTTTTGAAAGGTTCATCTTTTGACAGAAAAAAGAACATTGTTTTATTTTCTGAGAAAGAAAATCGAATTTATTAAGTAATAAAAAATAACACCATAATTGTGAACTTTGAAATGCAAACTCATTCAAATGACTCTCTATCTGGCTCTTCAGCATGTTAACTTTTTTTTCTACAGATCTTCTGGCAGAAACACTCAAAGAGACTAAATATGTTGGTGAAGAGGTCATTTTGAAATGCCAGTCAGTCCCAGGGTCACAAAACATTACTCAGGTTCAGTGGAAATTTGAGTCCATGATTATTCTTGTTTTCAACACCCAGTATGGGATGAGTATAAAAAATTCTTCCCTAAATGGAAGAGTGAATCTTACAGAACGGTCACTGAAAATTAGAAATTTGAAAACCACAGATTCAGGGACTTACACCTGCACTGTAACCACATACCCCAGTGGATCACTTGAAGAAACCATCAAGCTTCTTGTTACTGGTAAGTAAGGAATCTTTTAAATCATTAGTCTTACAGAACAGTAAGATTGGATCTTACAGAACAGTCACTGAAAATTAGAGATGTGAAAACCACAGATTCAGGGACTTACACCTGCACTGTAACCACATACTCCACTGGATCACTTGACGAAACCACCAAACTTGTTGTTACGGGTAAGTAAGGAATCACAAGTTAGATGCCAAACTATTTTAAATAAGCTTAGAGAAACTACTCAACTTCTTGACTTTGTGTATTTACTTTTAACATATGATCTGAGCGCTCAACAGATCATTATTAAAACTAAATAATTTTGTTTGACATTTTTTAGGTGAGCCTGCCCCAGATCAAAGCCAGCAGACACAGATGTCTGCAGGGATACTTTGTGCGATCATCGTCTCTGCTATGCTGCTTCTAGGGATCCTGACGGCTGCAGCTTACCTTACCTTCGTCAGAAGGTAGACCTGTTTTTACTGGTACTCATGTTGTGGTGGAATGACTCTGTTTAGTCACCTACATTTGTAAAAGATAAAAAGTATTAAACTTACAAAAGTGGGGAGATTATCCTACTGCAATTAAAAATTGTGTTTATTTTGAGGCTTTTTGCTGATCTACATAAGGGATGCTAAGAAGTATCAGGGTGTAGTTATTAAGCCTATCTTAAAAAGAATTATAAAACCAGTGTGCTCTATTTGAATCGTACAAACTTGAAGTCAAATAATTTCAGAAATCTAATCGTAGCTCTTGATGTTCCCTCTTGTAGACATAAAGCAACTCGCAGACTTGAAGTCCACATAGGTGAGAGCAAAGAATCTTTCATCACTATATTTCTGAACATTCAATGTATTTTGAGTTTTTTCACTTCCTCTAATGAGGCTCATATGGTTTTCAGACACATCAAGTCGTGTAGCGAGTGTGAACAGACCGTCTTATATCTACAAGGACCCAGTGAGCACAGAGGTAAATTAAAATTTTTATTCAGATATCTGTGCTAGTCTGTTTTTTATATACTTGCTGTGACTACAGAGAAATGGTTGTGAATCAACACTTTTTATCACTCTTGTTGTAGGAAGTGCTGTATGCTGATGTGAGGCCTAAGCGAACCAGAAATTCAGGATCTTCACTGACTAAAATACCAAGAGCATCTGCAAAAGCTGAGGAAGTCACATATGCAGAGGTCAAGGTTTATCATCAGAGGCCCAACTTAGAGACAGTGTTTAGTGTTTGAATGTTGTACAGAACAGATTTGCTGCAAAAGTTCTGGTTTTACAAAAAAAAAAGAAGAAGCTGTTTACCGCTCATTTTAATTGTCTGCAGCTCTGTGGTCATTCTGCACACAATTTTTGCAAACTCACTAAAAATCTAAATGATAACATCAGCTCTACAGCATCCCTGTAACTTGTGGTTGCAGTTGGCAAAAATGATGTCCATTTTTTTGTTGTTTCAATTTCTGTATTTATTTCTTTAACTTTTACATTTTTTACCAAAAAATTAAGAAACTGCAGAAAACTGAGTTTGTGAGCTTATGAGTCGGCTTTTTTTCATGATTGTGGGCTAAATTGTCACTTGCTGACTAACTGTTCATGTCCTTTGAGATGTTCATGCTTTGTCACAAGACAAATCAAACTTCAAATATTGAATAGGGATTTAATTTGATAAAGAAACACTGTAACATAATTTAGAAGTGGAAGGAAAATCATTTCACTTTTACCAATTAAAAAACTGGTTTAAAAACTATATTCAGCCCCTTTAACTCTGGTAGCTGTGAATGAAATCCAGTGAGAGACAAGGTTAAACACTAAAAGACAGGGACAAACATATGATCACTAGAAGAAGTCGTTGGCAGCAGCAGGTCGGCTGATGCTCTCACAGCTAAACTCAACCCAAACTTTACCACATTGTGGAAGACGTGTGGAAGAAGGTGCTCTGCTCTTCCAAGATCAAACCTGAACTTTTTGGACAACATGCAAAATGCTTCTCACAAGTAAAACTTTGACAAATATGGTGAACATTTAAATGTAACCCCCTTTACTGTGATACCACTAAATAGTGGATAGTTGAAGCTAAATATAATACTGGAACATGTTAGTGAATGATTCTACAAAGTATTGATTTAACATAGTGAGATATTACACTGCACTAAAATGGTATATTTCATGATTAACTTGCATTTTAAACCATCGTAACCCTCACTGTTAAAAGTGATCAACACTTCACTGATCTGTGGCTTATTCTCCAGGATTACCAGCTGAGACAGTGAGCTTCAGTCTTCAAACTTGTTGCTCATCAATTTAACTAAATAAATATAAAACTGTAAGAAAGCTTGAATAACAAAACTGTCTGCATGGTTGCATCACCCGCCAGCTTCTAAAGAGATGTTGATGGCAAATTTGCAATGCAAACAAGTGTTTTCCCCAGCATGACATTGTGGCAGCTTACAGGAAGTTACTGTTCCTCATTTACTGTCTGTTAGCGCAGTAGGATAAGAAAACATGCAAAAAAGGAGAAAACCTTGCCATTAATGGAGAAGTGAACTTGCACATTAAAAGCTACAGTGACTGTTGGCCAAAACTGAAAGTGTTACACAAGACTTGAGGTGAGAATTACCGATCACAATTTGCACCGACATTGTTTTAAACCAATGTGTCTCTGTTATATTTCAGTGGCGCTCCTTCTTTGTCTTAACATCAATGCTGCCTGCAGATGTTGCAGCCTGAGAATGCCTTGTGTGAAAGAAATGTGACAAAGTTCGGTTTTCAGGCCTGCAGTAGTTCTGAAGTTCTGTTCGGTGACGGTACGCTTTAACAGTCACCCTCACCTGCTCTTTGCAGCCAGCACTTCCTGACAATGTGAGATTGTGGGTGTGAAACAGTGAGCGCCAACATATGTGTGTCTGATGTCCTTCGCCCAGCCCTCGCTCTGAGGTGTTGGAACAAAAATCAGTTTTTTTCTTTTCTTTTTGAAATGTTAGATCATGTATTTCTGTTTATTCTCACCATTGTTTAGAAAGGGAAATTTGCTTTACCTGTAAGTTTATTTCAGCTTTGTCTGAACGGGAACTACACTGTAGTTCCGTAAACTCTGTAAATGTATGTTAAGATTGATTTTTATTTCAGAATAAATGTGCTCACTTTTATAGATCATAATCTTTCGGTTTCTGTTACCCTTAAGAGTTATGTTGTGACAGGAAGTATGGGGAAGATAAGAAAGGCACGCTTTGAAAGGAGTTCATTAGAAAAGTCTTTCCTTTCTCAGACTAGTAAGACATAAAAAAGTTCATACTCAAAGTAAAAGTCACTACTGTATTTCTAAATATAAACCAAAACAGAACATTTGAAAAGCAAAACCTTTCCAAATTTAATTATTACATGATGTCTGTACCCTTAGCCACACCGTACGCGTATTTGATTATGAAGATATATGCACACTCACCAGCCTCTTTCTTTAGTTATACTTGTTCAATTTCTCATTGATACAAGCTGTGAATCAACCAATCACATGGCAGCAGCTTGATGTTCTTAGGCAGAAAATATCCAGTTAGTGGCAATTGCTAGAATAAAAAGGTTTTCACGATGTCAGACTGCACAATAACAGATTGTAGTGATCTGGCCTGGTCAGATTAGTATTGATCTTTGCAACAACATTCACATTAGCTCACTTAGAAGCATCTGAGCATTTTACAGCCCACCTGATCATGTGTATCCCTTTAGGACGACTGGCGACTCCCAGCAGGTCACTGCACAGTTCAAATAATCTAAAACCTGTTTCTTGAACACAAAAATATTTTGTATTTTGTAATCGAATAGCCCCATAATCTCAACATCTCAGTTTAATAGGGCTCCTTTGATTTGGGGTGGAATGAAAGATTTCCATCATGAATATTCAGCCAACGATTTGCAGTAAATGTGTGATGCTATTATGGTGATGTGGCCCAAAGTCTCTGATGAATGTTTCCAACATGTTGTGGAATCTATGCTGTGATGAATGAAGGCAGTTCATAAGGCAAAAGTGGGGCAAGTTTCTACTGGTAAGATTTCTTAACATGAGCAATGAGTGTAAAAACTCCTCATGAATTATATGTGAAGCATTGTAGCATCAGAGAACGAGCAAAACAAATCTATTGAAAAATCTGACTAGAAACCTATTATTAATTTAATCTTATTAATTTCCATACTCTTGGCCATGTAACTAAAACTGTCTCTACTTTGAATGAGCTACAGAGCTGGTGTTTTTTAACCAAAGATTAAATAAAAACACTAAATACCTGCAGAAAATCATTATGGTCATATTTTAATCACCTCAGGTTTGTTTTACTGACTGGTTGAACAGTTGACTTTATTCCCTTTGCAGTCATACTGATCTTGTTGCAAACAGCACCGACATGTGGGATATTTGCCATTTCCGCCTTTTAGAAAACTAAAGGAAATGAGCTCCTGTAATTGAGAAATCAAGAGACGAGGAAGCAACACCCTGATGAAGGCAAGATTACAGAACATTAGTGGGTGTAGAAGCCACATACCAAGTGATTTAATGAAGCTTCACCACATCTGGATATCTGTTTGCCTTTATGAGGATTGCAAACATTTATTTAAAAAGAAAACGTTTCAAATGTTCTAAACATTTTACAACAAAGCCTGAGCAGATATGCTCTTAATCTTCCTTTTTTTTAAAAGCACATTGTTTTGCTACTGTGCAGTTTCATGGGTTACATCCTACACTGTTTCCCAGGTTGCAAATCTTTTCAAGTCAAATGGAAATGTATAATCAGGTAAAAATCTGCTACGCTTTGCTTTCCAAGCCTTAGCGTGGGTAATGTTTTCCACAAACAGGTGTAATCATGAGGTTGGAGTTTAGCAATTAATCATCAATGATGCATTTCTAGTCACGGTAATAATTAACCTTCATGTGAAAATGACATTTAAAATGCAGCCTTTTATCAGTTAAGACAATACTGAATGATTAAGCAGCAAACATTAATCTGCCTGTTTAAAAATCATATAACTGTCACCTGGGATCTTAATGGGACAGTGACAATGAAAAAACTCAGATTAACGTTCAAGTAGAGGCTTTATGGTCAACTGGAAGAAAGTTCAGTAGCACTTTATTTGACGGGTTATGAATAAGACTGTCGTGACACCGTCATAAACATAACACCTGTCATGAACATGAGTAAGTCTTCATGAATATTTATGACTATTGTCATAAAGTGTCATTCGGTAAATCACTTTTAATACAAAGTTGACGTTATTCAAAATGTCTTTGATATGACAACTTGACATTAACCAAGAAAACATGATCTGACATTAATTTGTTATAAAAGTATTACTGATTAAAATTTAGCTTTCATAACATAAAGCTACATAATTTTTAAAGTTTGGTCATCAACACAAACACATTATCCCCACTGGGAAGCACCGTGATGGCAGCGTCGTGCCATGAGGATGCATCTCGACAGCAGGCCCTGCACGACTTGTAAAGGTAGAAGGTCCAGATGTGCTTAATTTTGTTGATCATGATTGATTTGTAAAAGCAATAAAAAAAAGTCAAAAATCTAATGGAGTAATTACTTTTTAGAAGTACAATATATAACGCTACAATAGCTGCATTGGAACAATTCATCTTAGAAATTACATATCTAAATAAAATGGTTGTCTGCATCTTTCTTCCAGACATGACACCATATCTGATAAATTAAGCTCTGCAATTATGTCAAATAAAGAGAAAGATTCAACACTTAAACTAATTATGTGATCATCTTAGAAAGACTCTTGATCTGTTTGGTTTTCACATTTTTACTTTGTTAAAGTAATGATTTAGATGTCTGTAGGCGCACAAAGCATCAGCATTATCATCATTTGGTCACCTGAGGTCACTGTTGCACTGAGGTTACTGTACTGCCAGATAATGACTATTATTACTGAGGATTACTACTCAATGTTTGTGCACGTTTTTAGATTGAGAGAATGTATCTAGTTTCACTATGACAACCAAGGTCTGTCAAGTCAAATCTAGAGCGGAATGTGAAATTTTTCAGTGCGTAAATGATTTTTATCTTCTGTGGCAGTTCGGTTTCCTGAAGGTTTTTCCGTTTCATTAATTAGTTATATGCAGATTCTAACTGATTTTATAAAAATCATAAAATTTCTTTTCATCCATGTGTAAAAGTGATGTCTCATTCTTGGCATTGACATCCTGGAACATCTCTGTCTCATCAGGGAAGAAACAATCTATCGTTAGGATTATCTGGTCACCCAGTACATTCTGGTAGTAACCAGACCTCATAATGTTGATGAATCTAAACCTGACCAGCTCCAGCAACTCCAGATCGTAGCGCTGCCACTCAGTTTGATACATTACACACCAGACATGATGGGTGCGTCACTTCATCTGCCTCTCTTCTTACCCTAATGGGCCAATCACTCTGGAAGAAGGTAAATTTGAATGCATCAGATCACATGACCTTCTTATGTGACTCAGTCAAATCTAAATGCTCCTTTACAAACTTAAGCTCCTTTATCTGGTTAATCTCACTGATTCATGGTTTTCTTATGGCTAC
>CAEFZY010054784.1:0-19885 GCA_903066815.1 Brachyrhaphis roseni | reverse complement strand
AGTGCCTGTGACGCGGCAGTAACACAGCAGCAATACGGTAGCACAGCACTAACAGGGCTGGTTAAAAAAAACATACCAGTAAAAGTCACTGAGAGCCGTCTTCATCTTCCTCCTGAGCAAGGAGACGTGTTACGTTACATTGAACTTGCGTCTTCCTCTACACATATATTCCCCCTGTCTCACTCTTACCTTTTCTGCTCGAGCGCCCCTGGTGGCCGTTAGGGAAAAAAAAATTAAAAAAATTGCATGAATAAGCCGCATCATTGTATAAGCCGCAGGGCTAAAAGCCTGAGACAAAAGTCGCGGCTTATAGTCCGGAAATTATGGTATTTCTAACATCGTATATGAAAGTTTAAGTGGTTAAATGAAAACTCTGCAGGATGTGCCAATTCTATCGATTACAAAATTAATCGTTAGTTGCTAAATTAATTACGACGACTATAAACTTCCGGTATTTTATGCATCTTTGCTTTATAATGCAAATAAATGTCTTTTTTTTTTAACTGAACCAGGAAAAAAAAAATCTGTTGGAAGACATTTTGGGAGGATTCACGTTCCTCGTCCATCAAAGACGGTTTGTAGCAGCACTTAGGATTCACGATGGGAAAAACGTCCAATAAACAAATTAATTAAAACATTAATTAAGCGCTTTATCTGCTTTTAGGACTCTTCTCTGAGTCTGTACCTCAGGGGTCGGTTTGGGGGCAGAACGGGCCGTGGGGGTCGAGGGGGTCTCTCCGGACGTCCAGCGTCCTTGTCGCCCTCTGGTGGCGGGTCGGCGGTGAAGCAGAGGCCTCCGGAGGCGCTGCTTCCTGTCGAGGTGTTCCTGCGATGCGTGAGGTCCGACAGGCTGGAGGAGCAGGAATGCTCGGTGCTGTAGCCTGCAGGACAGCAGCAGAAGAAGACATTAGATCAGGACATTTAAGTTAATCTCTTTATTTTTCCGTCTTCCATACATTTTTCTGTACTTACCTAGTTCTGCATACTTCAACCAAATTCAACAAATTACTTATCAAAATTTTTTTTTGAGACATTTGTACTTTAATGCAAATCTCAGCTCTGCTGAAATGCACTGAAATTCTTCAGAATTCATCAAAAACTTTATCTTTTACAGCGTACAACATCGGCCTACTTCAACCTAAATAAGAAAATAAACTTTTTATTTTCTAAAATGCAACAAAATAAATAGTTTCCCAGCCAGAGTAACTTCACTTCGTTGTCATTTGTAGCAAAGGATTTGCATCTGCGTTAAATACAACATTACAGTTGTTCAATGCTTGGTGACATTACAACTATACCAAGTTTAAAAATGTATTTAATGTTGTTTAGAAACACAAAAAAGTATCTGTCATTTTGAGACGGTAATTCAATCATTTGAAACTTACGAGAAATCAAAGATGGAATGGTTTAGTTTACATATTTATAAATGTAAATAAAAGTACTTTGTTTTTAGAAATTCAGAGTTTTTTTTTTTTTTTTTTTAAATAATCCAGACCTATTACACATTTTCTGCCTTTCAGACTCCACAGGATGTTTCCAGGTTCTTCAGGAAGTCCAGTATTTAAGAACAGAACCGAGGCGTCGGACCTGCTGGTGGGTTTCCTACCTGAGATTTTGCTCTGCTGGCTGGCGTAGCTGGAGTTACGAGAATGACCAGACTGGAAGACTTCTGCCAGACCGGACTGGTTCTGGTTCGGCTCGGAGTCGTCCAGCAGGCCTGAAGGAGCAAACGGATCCGTCAGCTCAGTGTAGGTGGGAACAACGAGCAATCAGCCTCAGGAATGCAGAACCCAGGCTCAGAACCGGCCCGGTTCTAACCAACTCGTTACAATAATTACTCTGTTCACTATAAAACTTTAAGTACTGTTTGACTTCAACACAAGAAGGTTTCAATCTTAAACAGAGACAGGTTCCTCTTTCTTTTCCACAACAAGCTAAAAAATCTAGTTTTTAACTCCATTTTAAAGGCTTTTAAGTCCTTTCTGCATCATTTTCAAATTTTAAATAATTTGGAGAAAGATGCAGTTTTTAAATGTCTTCACTGACCTGACATGCCTAATAAACACAAAAACGTATCTGTACCTGGAAATAAACCTTGTTTAAAAAAAACATATGCTAATCCAAGAGGAAATTTGATCATTAAACTCAAATCCCTTAAAAAATCTCTGCAAGCAGAGCTAAAATCCTGAGTTAAACATCCAAATACTGAAAAACAAAAAAAACACAGGTTTTAGATTAGAAGCTGAAAATAATGAAAAGGTTAACGCAGCCACTCAGCCTGCCATGTGTGGGATATTGATGATGCTTTTTCTCAACGTAAACAAAACATTTCTGCATCTTCTATGCATCTTCTGACAAAGCTTTGTTTACATCAGGGTTATAATAGTTTTGGATTTTTATTATAGTTTAGTTTTATTTCGTTGTGACTTTTTGTTTGTCTAGTTGAGTTAATTTAAATTAGTTTTTGGAGTGTGTTTGCTAGTTTCTACTACAATCAGTCATTGTACAGCAGAACAACAAGAAGAGTCCATCCAAAAACTGAAAGACAAACATAAGACCAGGTTCCAGTTTTCATTAGCCATTATTATTTTTAAATTATTTAGTTTTTAAAAAACTAAATAGGTTTACTCGTGTTAGTCATAGTTTTTTCATCCTTTTTATCTTGTAGGTGGAGAATTCAAAAAGGTCAAAGCATTGAGTTGTGATTATGTTTAAATTTATACTCAACAGAAAACACAATTTCATGAAAATGTAGTAAATTATTGATGAACAATAACTGACTCCGCCGTTTTAGCCCAACTTTTGCTTTTTGCCGACAAGCGTTGACGGATTATTATTATGGATTATGGAGTGCCGTAATTTGCCGGCAGCTGACGTCAACTGATCAAAAAGTTAATAAATGGATTCATAAACACGAAAATGAAGGATATTACATCTATAATTTCAGTATGTTTTGGTTTGTTTTATAAATACATGATAAAGTTCTAGTTTTTATCCATTAAACATTTTAGAAATGTTTTCTAAATTTCAGTTTTTGTTATTTTGTCGCTGAGGTCAACTCTGATGACCTTTGCTTACAGTAACTATGCTTCTTCTCTATTGAACTCCATGTCAGAGTGAAACCCAGCTGAAAACAGCCGTTTCTCTGCTTTTTGCTGAAACGCGAGGCTTTGAGGAGCGACTCCCACCCGAGCTGATGATGGAAGGCCGAGGCTTGGAGGCCCGGCCCAGAGAAACCCCTCCAGCTGGCCCGGTTCCCTCGGCCGTCCCCTCCCCCTTGCAGTCCAGCTGCAGGGTGTGTTCCCGTCCGGGGATGGAGATGGACTTTGCTGTGCTTGGAGCGCTGCAGAGGGGAAAAACAAAACAGCTTTATCAGCCTGGAACAGATTAAAGGAGCAGAGGGAGCTGCTGCGTTTGGCTGCGCCTCAACAGATACGAAGGAAAAAATGAGTCATTGTTTCAGCAAATGCTTCAGATTATACACGTTTAAAAAGGAAAATCTGATTGTTACCTTTAAATCCTGAAAAAAGAGACAGAAGAAATGTCTTCATGCTCACACTGGATCAGATGTTACTGAGGTGTTCGACCAGAACAGACCCAGTAAGAACCAGAACCAGAAACCATTTCTGCTCTCATATAATTCAAAACATCAACATCTGGACTGGTTTGATTCTTTAACTAGATTCACAGGATGACTGATGACTTGGTGTTTTAATCAACAAAATGCATTTCTGAGAGAGAAACCAGAAACTTAAGTTTAATTTCAGGCAAATTCTTGTTAATAACTGTAAAAATATATTTAAAAACATAAAATTTGCAGGTTATTTTCCGCAGGCCGCCTGATGTAATCTGTGGTCAGATTAACGAAGGCCGTCAGCAGAACCAGCAAGTTCTGTAAATGCTTTAGATACACCTGGAGGGGTAACAGTAAAAATATCACCTAAATGGACTCAATGATTTTAAAATTTTAATTTAAAAGGGTAGCAGGAAGGATTTGTATCATTATTTAGAGTCTCTTCAGAGAAAAACTGAATTTATGCTCCTACTTACGTTTTGAAGCACGGATCTCCAGAAAGAAGAGTCATTCCGATGATCACCTGTAAGGTGCAAAACATAACAAAAAATAACGACTCAGTTGAAGAAACTTCTTCCATTTCACTTTCCTGACATCATAAAAGTTGTTTTTTAAAAACTTATTCTGACTAGTTTTAGATTGGTGCTGAATAAAAAAAAAAAAAAAAAAAATTTTAAATGGTGGAAAAACAACTTGGTGATACAGGAAACCATTTATCTGCCATCATCGGTGGCTATGCTAACTAGCATTAGCATCTGTGGAACCAGTTGTGGTAGGAGGAGGTGAGCATGAGAGTGATTGACAGCGCTAAGGCCCTCCTCCTGCCTCTGATTGGTTGTTTCTGACTGTGTGGTATATTTATGTAGTTAGTACTGGGAACACTGGGAGAAGATAAAGAAGCTTGATTTTTTTCATCAATCATTTGCCATGACATAATAATTTTAACAAATATATATAAAAAAATTAATAAAAGTTACATACTGCAGCTTTAACAGACACGTGGTTTAGCGCATAAAATCCCAAAGAATCTTGCCAAGGCATTTTATCTTTATAATCAGGCATGTTAAGGGCCCTCTAAATAAAAAACCTTCACATGCCTGGTCTAGAAAACCAGTCCAGACTGAGCTCCTTCACCAGTTTGACATGGTAGAGATTAAACTGGTTCCTGTTCAAACTGGCGACTATAAACAAGGCCGTAATGTTTTATACAGGCTCGGTTTTCATGCCGTCCGTCCGCCATCTTGCCTTCAGGATGGAGTTGTCCTGCCGCGTGTTCTTGGTGTCGTATCCCTCCAGCAGACAGCAGCGCACCGTGGAGCCGGAACCGGCGAACTCGGCCATGTTGAGGTCTGTGAAGCCCAGCTGAGGGGAGGAAGAAGAGTTTGGAATCGGTTAAATCTAGATTCACTAATGGAGGCTTTCGCTGGCATCTATTTCAGGCACACGCTGAGAAAACGGGAGAATCCTGTGACACCCAGTGTTTAGCAGCCAGAGTAATTTTACTTCGTTAACAGCAACGCTTCAAGCTTTAGTTTATGGCAGGGAGCGAAAAGAACCACGTCAGTTTATTTTTAACACTGAAGATGTCTTTAAAAGGTAGAATTTTGTCACTTTGTATGTTAAATCTGGAATTAAATAGGAACACGTTACTTTCCTGCTCAGACTAAGTGAAGAGACTAATTTTCCTTCAAAGCATTTAAAGTGTCTGGTTTGTATAACAATCTGGTGAGAGCCTGAAGCAGTGAGGACAGCGTCTGTCATGTTGTATTTAATCTACAGTAGAAGAAGAAAAGCAGCTGTTGGGTGAGTCACGACTCGATACGTCGCTTCTATATGAAATTTAAAACATTAACAATGAAAAAGTAATGGTTGTGTAAACTTATATTCTGACTCAATTTCAAATTCTTGTTTGAGCGTTAGCAATATCAATAAAATAATCAACTTATTGGATATGAAAAGCCTTTCATTCCTTAAGTGCCAAGTAAATGTAATTAGCATCATACCCACATTTATACTAATGTAGGTGCAAAATTCAAATTAATTTCACATCTGATTGACCAAAAAAACAAGTAATGTTTTGGTACAACTGGATGTAAATGTATGTATTAAGAGGTGAAACTGGCTCCTAAAACATATTTAATTATCAGCCCAGTTTTACTTATATCGATAGATAGGTAAAAAAAAAATAACTAACATCAGCAGCTGCTGATATATCTTGGATTAGTAAAACAACTCAAGATAAGTCTTATAAAAATTTAAATTTCACAGCTCAGTTTTCATCCCGATGATAAAGCAGGAGACCCCGACCCAATCTGTTCCTCCACCTCAAACTGTTTTCTGCCAGATAAATCCTGTCCTGTCAAAGTTCTCACGAGCCAAGAATGTGACGCTTGCTGCTCGGTTTAAAACCTCTGACCTCTGAAGTGTAGGTCAGGAGTTTTTAAATTCCAGCGTTGACACAAATACCTCAGATAAGACCCTCATCTGCTCGAGCTTAACTTCAACATGCCGGTGGAATCGGCCCGTTATCCACGCTGTACGTTCTGTTTTTTCCAATCAACTGGGCTAAAGTTGATCGTTCCCATTCTTCATTCCCCAGGTTTCCCCTTCTCTAGCAGAGCTTCTGTTTTCATAGGTGCAAACTCTAAGGAGGGAAGTGGAGTAAATTTAACTAAAGGAAATCCAAAAGGAGAACGGGCAGAAACAGAGGAAGCGGTTCCTGTCGTGCAACATCGTCCAGGAATTGGCGTGAGTTTAGGTCCAGGCGGGGATCGACCTTGCTGCATTCATGAGACGCGACTCATCTGTTGGGAGGCGTCACGCTCAGAGAGGAGCTGCCAGGATGTTTTCCCAGCTTCCAGGCAAGCGTGGGTGCAAGGCGGACATGTTTTTGATTCACGTTTGCACCCAGCAGGAGGTTTTACTCGTGAAAGTGCAGCGAGAAATGCTAATATTTACGTGACATGACATTAAGGTTTACAGGAGGGGACAAAGGCCCATCTGTAACTGTTTCTATACGTTTATAGAAGGCAGACAGGAACTCTTACCTTCGAATACGCTTTTCCTCCTTTCAGTTCCTGCAGGGAAAACAGGAAGACGGTAATGAACCCAGTGATTCAGTTCTGATTAAGTCAGCCTCCCATTACAGGGCTTCAATCAAATAGATCAAATGAAAAGCTGAGACCACACACACACACACACGACGCGCACACCCCCCCACACACACACACTCGACTCCTGCTGTGGAGTTTAATGAGCAGGTTGAAAGATTTAGCATCTGCACTAAAGTGTCTCTGAAACATTTGCCTAAATGGATCCAAACCTGCTGTTACCGACTGAAAGTCAACACAATGCTCCAGCAGACCGAGCAGCAGAACATCTACCACAAATTCAAAGTCAAAACTCCTGACTGTTTCTGACGTAGGCAAGACAGGAACTAAATGAATAGGTAAAAGGATAAATATGGAGCAAAACAAGTAAAAGTGTAATTAAGTAAATAAGAAGTCAAATTAATAAGTCAGTAAAAAAAACAACAAGTGAATATACAAGTAAGGAGGTGAGATGATGAATAAATCAGTAAACAAGGACATAAATTAATGGATGTACAAACAGATTGATGGATGGATGTATTTTTTATGCCATGTGTTTGGTAAAATGTTTGGGAAAAACAACTATTTATCCAAACTGTTTATTTCTTCTAGAAAAGCTTAAACAGAAAACCTCAACACATTCCTGTAAAACCCTGGTAGTATTTAAACGCCAGCTTTTTATCTATCTATCTATCTATCTATATATATATATATATATATATACACACACACACACACACACATATATGTACAAATCCAGAGCACAGTGTGTAATCTAGCATGGCTCAGCTAGCTGCCCATAAAATCATCCCTCCCTCTGTATTAAAACTGACGTGAATCTCCCTCTAAAGTAAAACACCAGGTGAGAAATCGTCTCCCTCTTGGCATCGTGGGTCGTACCTTCCTGACGGACACCCTGCAGACGGACGGATCCAGCACCCCGGTATGAGGGTTGGCGCTCATTTTCGACACAAAGGTGAACCTCTTCCTCCAGCGGACACAGTTCTCATGAACTTCCTCTCTGTCAGAAAGGAAAAAAAGAACAAAAACATTTTAGGAACCGTTTTCAGCACATCTCTTCTATCTCTATCAAACAAACACAAATGCTTAAATTATTCCTGTAATCGCCAACGGGTCAGTGACTCCCCTCTGGGAATAATCAGGAGGTTAACTGGAAAATTAAGTCATGATGGAGCTGAGACCAACAGCTCATAAACATAAAATATAGTTTATTATTTAAAACACTCTAAAAAGTGGAGATTTGCGACCTTGTGACCTTTGTCATGGATCCAGCGTACGCTGATTTGTACAATCCTCGTGAGAAAAGCCTGTGAGTGACAGTATTTCATCATGATAGCCAGGAAGTGGTCAATCTGGGTGAAAACAAACCTCCATCCTGAAAACAACAACCAATCTGATCAGCAGGTCCTGAAAACCGCTGCTGCAGCTTTGGATTCTTAAGAGCAGAGTGGAAAATGTGACGTGGAACAACACGGAAATTTGATTTTCTGCCACCTGATATCTTCAAAGCAAAAAAAGCCTTCATCTCTGGAAACTTGGTGTTTACTCAGCTTAGCCTGAACATTTAAAGCCAAACCAGGAAAACACGTGTTTTAATTAGCAATGACTCTACATGCTTACAGCTGGAAACTAATCCTTTACACAAAGTGAAAAAACACGCTAAGGAAAAACGAAGACTTGAACAGTTGTTGGAGAGCTATCCCCAAAGCTCTCCAACAACATTCAGTAGATTTTGACAGACAGTTCAAAGGCAAAACAACTAAGATCCTAAGATAATTTAATGTCCCTAGAATATTCTATTGAAAACAGTGGAAAACACCCTAATTCTCAATTAAAAATCCTAGGAAAGTGGATGAAAAATGCAAAAATTAAATTACCATTAGTTTATTTATATGGAACCAAGCCACAACAAGTCTGATCTCATATCATTGCACAAGACAAACAGAATCCATTCGGAATCCATAAATCACCAATCACTCAATAACAAATAATATTCAGTGGACCTCCGGTATTCATACAGCAAGTGTTAAAGAAGGACAGCGAATCATGAATAGCTAAAAAGCTCTATAAAATAATAATAACTTCAAAGAAAATATTAAAAAGATAAATAAATATAAATGTAAACTAATTTTGGCCAAGAAAACAGTCTGAAATCATCTATCAGCAAACTCAAACATTATACAACTAAGAATCTTGTTTTATGCATTTATTTTCCAAATTGATTTATTTTATCATTTCCTCCTTTATTTTTATACATTCTCTTTATTAATATAAAATGAAATATTCTCTCTCAAACTGTCACGCATATCTCCATTGAAGTAATATCTGCTTAGATTTTTAGGTTTCATCTTCCCACAAATGAAGCCACTCACCTCGAATAAGATCAGATACTTGAAAAAAGTCAGATAATGGATGTAAAAAAGAAAAAAAAAACTGCCCAACTACCATGAAGACCTCTTAAAGAGATCGCAGGAAACTCTGGCTGCTGAGAAGGAAAATATAAATAAATTACAGGAAGTTTTTCAGAAAAAAACCAAAACAAAATCATGAGACTGAAATCTCTAGTCTGCTGCTGGTAACCCACCACAAGTAAAATTGTAACCACACCATGTTGATTGAATTTAGTTCATTTTGAGTCAGAATCTTCAAATAAATGGGGAACAACATCGTAAATGCACATGACAGACTGCAACATTTAGAATAACTGTAACTACGTTCACACAACAGACAAACGCAATAAAAATCCGCTGGTTTTTTTTATGTACCTGACTTTTCCATGGCAAATCAGATTTGCATCCCACTGTTTTTAAAGTGTTGTGCTGCATTTCATCTGACTTATGTCAGTGATGTGAGAGACGCGTCATAATTCTACACCATAAAAATGCGGTAAATTTGGACGTAAACAACGTCTGAAAATTATAATTATGAACTTATAAGTTTGTGTCATTGAAGCGCATCACACCATAATCCAACCACTCTGGGGTCTGACTTCACATCCAAACAGACTCCTCTGCAGACGCTGCAATCAGTGCTCTACAAAACGCCGTTACTAGAAGTTGTGATTTCTCTTTCTTAGCTTCCTCCTAGTTGTTATGATCTTGTGACGATGCTGTTGGCTCCCATTGCTGAATAACTTTAAAATCGATTTATAAATGGCTCCATCTATCAGTACTTTTGTAAACAATGTGCTGCTGTGTGACGTCAACATTCTTCTTCTGTGCATTTGAGCCGCTTTGGGGATGTAAACGGTTCTCATAGAAGTCTGATTGCTGCTGGGTTTAATTAGTAGTGTGATCAACCATGCATAAAACAACCAGATTTCAGCACAAATATGGTAACTGAACATTAAGACGTGCTGAGTGAAACCTGGTCCTGTCGAGGTTCTTCTATTGAAAGTTATGAACAAGCTGAGTTGCTCTGTAGCAGCAGCTGCTCTAAACACGCCCTTCCCCCCTTCAAGTTATTCATTATCCCCAAAGCTCTCCAACAACACGCACTGATTTTTACCTCCTCATTTCTGCTCGTCCCTCACTTTTTTAACCAGAGTCACGCATCACAGCTGAATCATGAGCCACATTTAAATGCCTTAGATTTTATAGGAGCAGATCTGTCAATGAGAAGAGGAGATCTTACTCAAAAACTGTTTTGCACGTCTGGTTTTTACGTTACAGACGGTTCATTGAGGAGCTTGACTTGAGGAAATGTACTCCAGGTTATTGTCGTCAGCCTGCAGAGGAAGGAAACGTAATCATGATAGGATGCAAAATTATTTTTGTCTTTCAACTCTTTTAATTGTTTTCTGGAGCTGTGGATCTCTAAGAGCACATGCTTTTGTCATTTGTAAATGACAAAAGCATTTTAAATGAAATGAACTAAAGTCTGTGTATACACAAATTAAAACCAAAATAAGCCCAAAAACAAAAGCGCAAATCTAAAAGGATAATAGGACGTGTAATTTCCCTCATTTGCGAGGCTGTTTGATGATCCGTTTTTCCCGGGAAACAAGTGAGTTTCTGAGAAGAAGTTAAAACCCAACAGCACACCCACACACACACACACACAAACGCGCGTGCACACACTCCCAGGTCTTATCAGGACCCCCACGCTTTCGCTCCTCCGCAGCGTGTACGCCAGAGCGTTCCCGAAACACATTCCTCAGTCCAGATGGCTTTGTTCAGGCTCCATGGAAACCTCACGCTGAAATCCATCGACGAGCTGCCAGCAGCTCTGAGGAAGAGGAGGAGACCCTTCACACCGACCCTTTATTTTTCAGCTGTTTTCCACCCTTAATTCTGCTCTCTGCTTTTAACATCAGAGTAGATTGTGGTGAAACATTTACCAGCAGTTGTGCAGTCAGATGTTGCCTCAGATGTCAATGGTTAAAGGTGACCTACTATGCTTCTTTGAACAGTTTGGGAAACATCTATGGGTTATACCGAACATGTTTGTTACATTTTTTGCACAATAATCATTCTTGGATAATGAGATCTTAGTCTGATCAGATCAGCGTGAGCTGTTTAATGGCCTCTTGTTACTTTAAAGCCAAATCAGCTCCTGCTGACCATGCCTCCAACTCAACATTTACACTCACATGCAAAAATGGCTGCAAGCAGATAGGCAATCATACAACTGCAAATCTTTGACAAGCAGAAGTGGAACCTCCTGCACAACAAACAAGAATGCAGCAAGTGGTTTATAAATTGTAAGTCAATAGCAAAACACTCGTCTTTTCCAGCAGCCATTGTACAGCGAATGCAGTGGTAAAACCAGCTGACCAAATGTCCTGGAGCTCTGCTGGGTGGCTAGGTAACAGCAGAGTTCTGCTGGGGTTGCTAGGTAACAGGCAGTGCCTGCTGATTTGTGATGTTACATTCAGAAGCTTTTTGAAACAGCTCATTTTTCAGACATCATAAAACCTTAACTTGTTGCCAAAAGCAGTCTGCGTGTATATTTTAAGATGTTGGTCTGTTTTTAGAAGCAGTAGAATCCCAAATGGAAGGACAAAAATGTGCAAAATGTAAATTTTGCATGACAGAACAGCTAATGGTTGTTGTGGAGACTTGGTGTCTCCAAGATGCTCTAGTTCCTCCACAATGCGCTTCTGAGACTTGTTTTAGCTGCCTTACTCTCCCCCAACTGTGTGTGGTGCCAAGTTAAATATGACTCCTTGTCCAGTTAGTGTCAACTGGCTAAAAGAAACTGACCTCTGTGTCACACCATATTTATACCCCTGGGAAACAAGAAGTTATGTTTAACCAGTCTGTAGTTCCTAGAAACTCTGATTAACTTAAAAAAAAAGTAAATTATGAAATCAGTTACTGTGCCAACAGGAATTCAGCTGATGCTTTCTCCCCATGAAACTAAACAAAACGACTCACACTAAAGCTTGAATTATTCAAACATTTTCTTGTGAAATTATACTACTGCAATAAAAGCTTTTTAACATATCTACACCAAGAATAATGAAATGTAGCTGCATGTTTAGCAACATGTATACCATAAAGTGTATTAATTCAAATACCAGAAACACCGGCGCTACTGGAGTAGATTTAAAAATACAACGCAAATTTGTCAGTGAAATTAAATGAATGCAACACTTCAAGTTAGTTATTTCAATTTTTCCGGCTAGAAAACGGCGATGAATGAATGAGAACTTCTGCATTGAACTAGTTATTCAGCATCATCATGTTGCTTTGACTGTAAGAAGAGATAAAACTTTTAATTGGTGGATTTAAATCCATGTTTTTCCTCTCATAGTTGTCTTTTATGTTGACTGTGGTGTTGATCACTGAGGAAGAGGAAGAGGGAGGACTTCCTCAGTCCATCATGAAAATATGGAAATGGAAATTCCCTTCAATGAGTAATATAGGAAAGCAATCTGCAGCGGTTCAGTGAGCTCTAACTTATCAAAACGAAAATATTTACATAAGTAAATTTAACTGAAAGCACAAAACAAATTGATTTGAGGCAAGTGTTTATTTTGAGAGATAACACGATAATAGCAACGTTGGAAGAATGGTGAAGAAGGACGAGGTTTGATGACGATGATGATAGATACTTTATTGATCCCGGGGGGAAATTCAAGGTCTTAGCAGAATTTGGGACTAATTTATTTTGTAAAGAATTTTTTGGCTTTTGCTGAACCGTAATTAGTCAGAAGTGGTGGGAGAGACATGGATTAGGATTAAGGCTTCTACTGATCCACTCAGAGCCCAAACATGCAGCTACAAACCCTGAATTTTACAGAAAAACTTTAGGATACAAAGTCTTGTCTGTCCCTTCATGGTGGCTTAACTCCTGGTTTGTTCTCTCTCCTGGTCTCCTGAATGGCATTTTGTTTTGTTGGTTGTTATTTTCTGATCTTTGTGTGATTTCCAGAGAAATGCATGAAGCAAATTCCAAGAAAAATCGTGACAGCAACTTAAATTAGTTTCTGCATCTTCTGTCAGAACGGCAGACACCCTGGAGACCCACGTTAATATAAACTCCTTCCTGGAAAAGCTTGCGTGAGGAAAATCTTCCACCAGTGGCATAGTTAAAAAATATGAGTGATGTAAGTTCACTAATAAGAAGCTGAGCAACTTTGACTGGGTCTGTCGCTAAAAATCGAATACAAAACGTACTGCCTGAAAAAGTATTATAAATGTAAACAAGCTCAATAATCTCCATTTGAATGATTTATCATTTTTTTCTCTTTTCTTTCTTTCTTTTCACCAAAAATTGGATGACAAAAGTTTTCAGTTTGGTGCTTTGGTCTCAACCAGCTCTATTTTCCAAAAGACAACTTTGAGTACAGAGACTTCATACATCATTTAATTTGTCGTTTATGTTGTTTTTTCTATTTATTTTGTATATTTAATATGTCTTTCAGTCCCAGTGGTAAAAGTTCATTAGAATTTGAAGTTTATAGATCTTTGAGCATGTGTTCTTGCATTACTACGCCATTACCGTTATATTACTTGAAAAGGTTTTCTAAACGACAATATTATCACTTATCGCAATTAATCATCCAGCAAAATGTGTTACCATGACAGGCCTATAACTGCATCTACCACTTACACTTGCAGACCAGATTTGCTCATTTCTAGAACTGATGTTGGGGCCGCCCAAAATCCTTCAGTGGGCCACAAATGGTCCCGGGCCACATTTTGGACACCCCTGAGTTCCTGGATTTATGTTTATTTTGACCTCCCTGACACCAAGCATCTTTAATCTGGACCGACAGCCTTTGGTAAATAAGTCTGTGCTCCATCTATCAGAGGTTTGCTTGGTTTGAACCAGGAGGAAAAAGTCTAAAACCAACAGAATATTCAACAGAAATAAGCTCTCTTCCCTCTGATCAGCCTGAAGAAGATAAACGTTGGACCCCAGCATGTGATGACTCATCATGTCAGTAGCCAGGCGGTATGGGATCCTTATCTACAATCCTGGCTGCTCTGGAAGGCCGCGGCTGGGTCGGGTCGCGTTGGGGGCTCAGATAAACGACCCGAGAGCAGAGCGCAGAGATCCTGCGGCGGGGATGGTGACGTCAGGATGGGAGAGGAGTCAGGATGTTCCCAAACATTACAGGGTCAACTGGCCGTCAAACACTAAACGCAACTCTCCTTTCAGTCTTAGCGGCCTTCATCGCTGGGCCAGTCAGGATGACAAATTTAGCTCACTGAGAAATTGTCTCAAAAATTATTGTGATAAACAATAATATTGTCGTTTAGATTTTTGCCACTGTGCTTCATAACTGCTTAAAAATAAAAAATAAAAACAGTGTGGAGTGAAAAGATCATGCCACCAGTTTGGCAGTATTCCAGATATTTAAAACAGAAAATTAATGAGTAATTATCTATACGTTTTACAGCCATTTTGTCCAGCTCTAAATATTGCGCACATCTGAGATGGCAACACAGCTAGTGTGATGAATAAAAGGGAAACCATCTAAAGTTTTTCCATCTTATCAGAACCTAAATCAAGACTTGGAGGTTTGTTCAGAGGACCCATCTCCTCAGTTTCATCCAAAGCAGAAATACAAACACGGAGCGGAGCAGGATTAACAATCAGTTTCCCTGGGAAGCTGCAGTGTGGAAGGAAGTCCATTTTGATTACCTGCTCAGGCACCAGCCGAGTCCAGTCCAAAACAACCCACTCACCTTCCCTCACGTCCCATCAAAACACTAACAACTGGAAAAGTCTGATGAAAACAGGAAGCAGCTGCTGAAAAAGCGGATCGTCCTGGTTGATCCCTGACAAACTCTCGCTCCCATTCTGGGATCCTTCCTGCTTTTCATTATGAGCCCCATTCCTCGTCTCACAGGACTAAAGCACAAACTCAATTATGTCTGGAGACTTTGGAAAAAGTGACTCTTTTTTTCCTCCAGTCTAACACTGCAAAGGACAAAAGACCTCCAGGGATGGCTACCTGGTTGTTTCCACTGATTCACTAAAACAGACTCCAACAGGGACAAAACCTCAGAAATGTTGTGCCAAACCTCCAAAACTTAAAAAGGTACAGAGTTGATCCACTGAAGGCCCTTACAAAGACCTTCCAAAGAACACAAACTAACAAATTTTTCTTACTGTATTGTGACAAAAAAGACAAAATATCAGCTTTTCAGAAATACCATTGGTAGAAGTTCACCATCCAACAAGACCAAAACTTTCCCCACTGTGTTTTGCAGATGGAGGGGAAGAGACACTTTAAATTTTCCCTAAAGGTCAACAGTAGACGGTCCGGACTCTGTGCCAACTCCACCCAGAAGTTCACTGCACTGGTGAGCTTCTAAGAAGCACATCCTGAATGAGCTGCTGGGAAACAAACCCGACAAACGTAACCGGAAAGCAACCCACAACTGGAGCGGCAACTTAAAAATAAAGAATTCAATGTTAATTTACTTGAATATTAATATTGTAAAACTTCCAACATTTCAAATATTCTCATTACCTAAAAACCACTCCGACTCATGGAGCTGATACCTTCTGGCAAAGAACCCAGCCATATGTCTTTATTTCATATCAGCCACTAAGCATAAAAACAAAACAAGATGTTTACAACCCTAATCCACTACTTTATTAAAATACCTTTTGGTTAGATGCTACCATTCAGTCTGCTTTTGTCAAAGTCCATCATTATTATTTGGCCGATTTACCTTGCAAAGTTTCTCCAACTCAACATCTTATCCACGTTCCTCTTCAAGTGACTGTTAGATTTATTTCTGGCTCAGTCATTCCAAACCTTTTATTCTGTTGCAGATTTGGAAGTGTAATTGGAGTCATGGTGCTGCTGAAAAATTTAATCCATGTTCAACTTTCTAGCAAACACTCAGAAGCTTTGGACCAAATGTTATTTCTTCCACATTGAAGAAAATGCCCAAATAATGACAGTCTTCACTGACGTTTTTCATAAAGAATACTGTGCATTTTTTGGTAGACTTCTCCTTACTGGGACCTTTGCACAAAGGGATCTTTTTGATTTTTGCATCTCTCTGCCATCTCTGACTGAACGATTCAGTTGTTCTTCACAGTAGATACTGCACAAATATGGGAAACAAGTTTCAGGATGATTTTATTGACGTTAGCTTTTACGTCACAAAAAAGACAAACTTTTAAATTTGGGTGAACACTCTTCTGAGATCTTCACTTTCTGTGCTCACCCTCTTAAAACTCAACCGTTCCCTCTCCTAAGCACTTCAACATTCCTGTTCTTTATAAAACTTCATCAATAAAAAATCCTTGGCTCTTATTTCGTCTCCACATCAGACACGATAAACCCCGATCCAGAGAAAAATACCTCCCATAGCCAAGCTGCGCTGCACAATACCGTTCAGTGTTGAGATGTCAGAATCAACAAGAATAAAAACCCAAGCTATAAAATGTTCGAAATGTAACATTCAATGTGTGACAAATAGAAAGGCAGTGCTGATAATGGAAAGACGCTGTTGCAGCAGAGCCCAATTTCTGCCAAATCAAGATGGAGGCCATCTGTTTTTAAAGCTGCACAGAATGAAAACACATTTTCAGCTGGGGAACATGGCCGTCTGGATGCAACGGACTCCTTCCTGTGTTGATAAATGTCTGATAACTTTTAAAATGTTTTCCATGTGGAGTAAAATCTACTTTCAAATTCTTTTAACTCAACAGACCAAAAAGATGGAAGAGGGTTCAGTTAAGAATATGGAGCAGAGACGTCAACATTCAATACACAATATGACAAAATGAAAAACTTCGATAAAGTCACACAATTTTTCCCCACATCTAATGATGAACCTTTTCACAGTTAAAAGTACTGAAACTTCATGTTTTAATGGATTATAATATTTTGCAATTTACGTACAGAACGCATAAAAACTTTTACCATGCAAAATTCAAAACAGATTTGTAAAGAGAAAAGGAAATACAACTTAAAAGAAACAGATTATTTTTTTAATTTGATTCACAACACGACGATGGAAAGAGGCTTTCAATTAAAGGTGTCAGTTTATGGATCAATCTTTAAAGTGAGATAAAATGTCCTAAATTTCTGCTTTTAAGTGAAATTTGAAAATCATTATGATGAAGCAATGTTTCGTTAAATGAGCTGATGTTTTGCTGTGTATTTGAAATGTGTTTTGTAATGGTCTGAGTTGAATATCTAATTTTATTTTTATGTTAATAAGGGTCAGATATAAGTTTAGACTTCGTTCTGCTCCTTTTCATTCATGATTCCTTTTAATAGTTACATAAACTGCTCATATTTATTAATGAGTGAATAAAACAAAATTAAATTAAATCTGGGAACAAACTGACATTTTGCTTAACCAGTGAACCTGGAGCAAGCTAAGCTTAATACCATCAGAACATGTTAATTCAATTTAATTACCAAATACTTCATTTATTCCAAAAGGGAAATTAAACATTGTCATAACTAATATCCTCCGGGTATCTTCAAAGAGTCGTTGTAGATTGTGATGGGTGGAAGAGTTGATTTGAACTTCCTCCTCCTTTCTCTGATTTTTGGTGGCATTATCTGAGCTTATGAGATGCTAATCAGCTGCAACCAGGTGTAAAAGAAACCCTTGTTGTCATGGTTACTGTCTGAAAGTGAAAAAAAAAATAAAAGAACAAAACTCCTTACAGCTGCACAACATCCAAAACCAGAGGGAATAATTGACCTAAAAAGCAATGCCTCGTGAACAGAAGTCTATAAAAAGATTAAATCTGAATTCAACAAAGGAGTCGGTTTTCTACCCATACGACAAGGCAGATTTAAAGAGAAGCAGCAAAAGCAAATGAGGTGGATTAGCAGTGTTTGTCAACAACTGATGGTGTCATCCAGGACATGTTGCTGTGACATATCGTCTCCAGTGCTCAGAAATTGACATGTTAGCATGTCATGGCAGTCAAGAGACAGAGATCCTTCCTGCCACAATAGAACCCCACAGCATTCTGGGAGATGTAGGCAGAGGTAAGGTTTTAGCTGCTCAACCTCTAACTACCAGCTAAGCTAGGTTGGTAGAATCAATTCACTCACTCACTTTTCGGTTACCTAGCAACTCACTCACTCTTTGGTTACCTAGTAACAACCTGTTGAGTAACTGGTGCAGCAGCAGTTTGAGGTTTTGCCGCTGCTCCTTATAACCACTTATAACTAAAAAAAGAAATGGTATGGAGCAAAGACTTTGGGGAAAAACAGGAACGGTCGTGTCACTAGATTGGTAGTATTTCAGATATATAAAAGAAAAGCTAATCAATTATTGATATTGACTGATATGAAAGGCTTATATGTTTTTCAGCCATATTGTCTGGCGCTAGATTGATTTATTTCTGTTTCATGTTCAAGTGTTACAGATGTACAACAATGTTTCAGGAATACAAACCAAACTTTAAAAAGCTGCTCCATAAAGCAAAACAAATTTTCAGAAGCATTTTCCTGCTCCGATCTCTTAAGGTGAAAACCAGAATCAGATTATTACTCTTTTATGTACCATCAACGATACAACAGGAGATTCACAGATTCTTTACACTGACTTACTGCTCGTTTCCTCAGAGCTCTGGCAAAGATACAAATATTAAGAACCAATGAGGAAGAGTGCGGTTGGATTATCTGAAGTGTTTTCCTAAAGCAGCTGCGTTATCTAAAGTGAGTGACACTGATGGGTGAGATCAGAGGAGCCAAACAAAACTTTCCCTGAGAACCAGTCAGTCACATTCCCAACATGTGACCCTCTTTCACAGCCCGGTGGATCGCCGATCCTAATTCGCGACCCACGGCAAGAACAAGGCCCGTCGTACAAAGACCACGTTTGTCAGATCGGTGACATAACCCTAATCTGCGTACAAGCCTCCCTGTGCCGTCCCTCGCTCCTCTGAGAGAGCCTTGTTTTCAGAAGCAGAGATGATAACGAAGCCTGCAGGGCTGGAAATCAGAGCTGTTACATAACCAGGAGAGAGGAGGACGACCTCTGACACCACATGCACAGACGCAGTTTGGTTGGGTGGAAAAAGATGTGATGTGATTTGAGGACCTGATGAAACTTAGTCTCTGAAACCAGCCAACACATGACATGAAGATCTGAAATTTAATTGATTCATTTTCTCTTGGTTTACTTTAGGGCTGGAAAATATGGCTGAAAAACTTAGCATGATATAAGCAATATTGATAATTGTCTATAATAATTATTGATTTGTTTTTGTTTTAAATATGTGAAATACTACCAAATTAGTGGCATGACCTAGGAGGTTTTATCCAGTTTTCACTTTTTATTTTTATTGATTGGGCCCAAAATAAAAACGAGTTTGACACCGACGCCTCTGCAGCTTGAAATTGTTTGGGACGATGGTTTACGGATTTTAAAACTGTGCTTGTGCTTCCTTAGGAGCCAGACTGCAAACATTAAGCAGTTTCCAGTGCATCAGTCTGTCACTTTACCAGTGAAAAGATGCAGAGCAAACATCCATCCATCCATCCATTTTCTTTTCACCCTTGTCCCTAATGGGGTCGGGAGTTGCTGGTGCCTATCTCCAGCTGCGTTGCGGGCGAGAGGCGGGGTACACCCTGGACAGGTCGCCAGTCTGTCGCAGGGCAACACAGACACAAACAGGACAAACAACCATACACACACACTCACACCTAGGGACAATTTAGAGAGCCCAATTAGCCTGACAGTCATGTTTTTGGACTGTGGGAGGAAGCCGGAGTACCCGGAGAGAACCCACGCATGCACAGGGAGAACAT
>CAEFZY010054779.1:0-112307 GCA_903066815.1 Brachyrhaphis roseni | reverse complement strand
GTTCCGCGTGTGGCCAGCTGGCCGCCGCCTGTTGCAGCTAATCAAAGAACGTAGATCCACGTTCTTTGAGCCAATAGTGGCATGGGTCGTCATAGTTCATAACAGCGAATTTTAAAATGAATGCTACCACTGCGTAGTATTTTGAAATATTAAACTAATCAATGTAGATTTTCGTTTATTTATTTTGTTTTTGTTAAAAAATACATATGTCTTTTTTTTTTTAAATTAATATGGCAAAAATTGGTCGGGACTATTTTATATCCCTTGAATATTGGTCGTGACATGTCACGACCGATCATACCCAAACCTACGCCCATGCTATTTACCAACAACTTTTCACCACTTGGCAGCAACTTCTCACTATTTGGGTTTCTATTATGTACGACTTGGCCTATCTCACGTCAGGGGGCGCTGTGGAGCAGTTTGGCCACGCCCACTTAATTCCATTAAAATTATTTTATTTCAGACAATTTTCGGTAAAGTGTGATGAATTTTGGAATGTGTTACACCCCCCAAAATGTGCCTTTTTGTCTTGTTGTAATGCTTTAAATTATTCTGAAAGGTCACACCGGAAGCTCTCGCTGTCATTTCCTTCTGTTTCGCTTTGACAGCACCGATAGGGGCAGCAGGCAGGCTCGACTCGCCCTCCCGGAACTCTGCAGCCGCAGCGGGTCTGATCATTTTAACATCGGGGTTCGGTCCAACATGGCGGCGCACGGATGGAAATACTGATGACAGTCCGAAAGATCGCCTCGATTTGTACGATGGTAAGGAGGGCAGAGCGGGTGGTTAGGCCGGTACCGTTCGGTGCCCGGTCTCATGCTTACGGTTAGCTGTCCTGCTGCTAGCCTGTTTGTTAGCCTCACAGAACAACATGATAAAAACACACAGCGTTCCCAGAAAGTTGCTCAGCTTTCCGGGCCCGAACACGCTGCTGTTCGGAGAGTTAACGGGATCGTGTTGGGCTCACACCGGCTGTGTGTGTGACAGTTAGTAAGCAGCTTCATCTCGGTTGTGGTTAGTTGTTGGACTGACTAAATGGTCGGGAAACGGCTAGCTTAGCCAGCTAGCCATATGGAGTTTATTTTGGGCTGAAGTTGCTGTCAGATATAAAAAATGAAACTAACAGTTCCTGCTTACACGACTGTACTTTCCCCCAAATAGCAGAAATATAACAGAAACCAGCTGAAGAGGATGTAAGCACCTCCAGGCAGCTGATGCTGCTTTGAGGTTAAGAGGGTGAAATTTAAACTAAATGACAGGACAGAACCTGAATGTCTCAGTAAAACCCCTAATAGTTTAATAAAAAACGACAGGGAGCTTTATTCGGTAGAAATAAAAGGAAACAATTGTTAACAAGTTTTCTATGACCCTGTGTAGGTTCTGTAGTCAGGATGGCATTCCTCAAAGACACACACATTCTCCACAGAATCATGTTTGTTAAATCAAAAGCTCCCATTTAAATACCCTGAAACGTTTGCCATGGAAAAGCACAAAACCCTTTTGTCGTAGCATTTATGTGCTTCAATACTTACCTGTTGCTGCACACTGCCAAGTGAGCTGGCTGAAAAACAATCCGCTACATTTTTTTTTTTTTTTTTTTTTGCCAAACCTACAAAATGAACATATTCAACTGTTTGGGAGTACTTTCTGTTGTATGTACACTCATGGTGGGATATTTCTGGATATGCTAACCCTCATTTCATGATCTCATGGAAAAATGTCAAAAAATGTATAACTTGATTAATTATTTCTATTTAAAACAAAAAGCCAACTATTATGCCTACTGATATTAAAACAGTGCAACATGATTTATTTTATTAGTAATGTTATCCAGACATTGTTTTGCTTTGGACACAGTAGTTGTTTTAAATCCTTATTAGGCTTGAATTTGTGTAATAAAGCTACAACACTCTGATGTTAGCAGGTTAAATAGCTAATTAGCAGCTTTCTTGTGAATGATTTTGTCTGAGCTACCACTTTTGAGTCTATTTGTCCAACTCATGTGCTTTCAAATCTCCCTTCGAGGACAAATACATTAAACTGAATTAGTCAGGCTATCTGCTCAAGCCTGCAGACGCTTGTTTTATCACAAACAGCGTCATTTGTCTTTCTTTTAAGCGGTAGGGGAAAAAAAGGTATTATCTGCTAAACTTAGGCTGTTTGTAAACCTACAAGTGCTAAGCTAAAGTGTGGGAGATGTGTTAAGCTGCTGACTGCAGGCTGGCTATTTAAACAGGTCGCCTGACTAACTTCCCAATATGAGCTTTGGCATGTTTGTGTTCCTCTATCAAGAATAGAACCGTGAGAACGGGTTTAATATCGAGCTCAAAGAAGAGTTTGGCTCAGCGGGGGCGTTTTGTAATATTTTAATGCTTAAATCTATATCTATTGGCTGGTGAAACAGAGGAAGTGGAGCTGGGTTAACTTTTTTATTTTATTTTTTTTTTTTTTACACGTGTAGGGAATGCAAAGTGCTGCTGCTGTAGATTGAAGGTTTTCACCAGATGATATTCTTGAGTAAAAATCCCTCCCTTTGTTTGTTGTTTCATTGGAAACAGAACATCAGCATTTATCCCTAATGCTGCTAAAATGAAAGAGCAAATTGATTATTGCTAGTTTAAAAAAAATATTTTATTTTTATGGTGCATAGAGTTAAGAAAGAATATAGGATATTAAAAAAAAACCCTTTAAATTTAGTCGTGGTTTTGAAGCTTTCTTTAAACCTGGATTTTTCTTTGCTTTAAGTGAGAGCAAAGCCTTTTTCAGCCACCTGTCCAGCAGTGTGCAGGAACAGGTTAAGGTAGGGAACAGTTATTCATAAATCCAAGGCGGCTTGAAATTTCTGTCTCACTGTTGGTTTGAAGAAAAAAAAAAGCAACCTCTCACCACCAGAACCATCCAGCTGTCAAGTACTAGACTTTTTCTCACGCCTAAGATGGTTTGAAACTCAGCTGAACAACTTGAGATAGCATATTAACAGAGAAAAGATGTTTACTTTTAGGCAACCAGTGTTTTGCCATCGGCTTTAAGTCAAGACTGCCGCGCTTTAAAGAACATTTCCATTTAATGCATTCGTCTTATGAATAATTCTTCTATTCACTTTCATTTCTAACACTCGGTTCCAAGCTGTCGCTGTAAACCAGCCATGACGGTGTTAATAATTAATGTCTCTGTGTGTTTTCAGCTCCTTTTTTTTTCATCCTTCTTTTTGCCTCTCAAACATCAGAGTTAGTTTTTCTGTGTCTTGTTGTTTACAACCTCTTGGCTGTTCTGAGGCGGTGTTTGTTGGATAAATAACCTCAGCCCTGACAGCAACCCGTTGTCAGCCTCTTGTTGACTTTACATGGACTGCAATGTGGCGCTGAGCTCGACCGCTGCAGTTTACGAAACGCCCCCACCCCTAAGGGGAGAAGCTGCATCATCATCACTACTGCTGTCATCATTGTCCTTTGTTTCTGTGTCTCTACTCCCACCAAAATATGCCTGAAAGAGCATTTTGTAAAGCATTTACTTATCTGTTTTTGCTCTATATTGTAAGAAATATCTGAACCATTATGCACTAACGCCAAGCTATATTAATTAACTACATTAACATTCACAGGTTGAACTAAAAATGCCTTTTCTCTCCCTCTACTTCAGACTGTCGCCTCTAATTTTTCTTCACTCCTGAAAGTAGCGCAGCGCCCATGGCCAGCTTCCAGGAGCTGACGTCTCTCTCTCTTTTTTTAAAACAAATAATATAAATTTTAACGTTTCATAATGTTTAAACTGATTCCAGACTCTGATTATGGTTGGTATAAGTGCACAGATGTAAGCTATGTATATGTTTAGCTGTATTTCATTTGCGAAACATGCAACCACGTTGTGGTAGCATTTCATTTTGAAGTTGTGGTGGCTTTTATTTAGCTGCAGCGGTGCTTCACCATCAGTTACATGTAGAGGACACCCTGGAAATGATCATAAAGTTTTATTTATTTACTTGCTTTCTCTGTAAAGTCACGTTTTGTGTTCTTCTTGTAGCAACAAATTGATTTCCTCACTTTAAGGTGCTAGAGTGAGGATTTTTCCTGATACTAATAAAAACCTTTTAGGGACTTATGACACTAAGTCCCTATCTCGTCACCAACACATTAATAAAAATAACCTGATTGTGAGGAAGGGATTTTCATAACCGGATTCCACCAAATACAGAATTTTTAAAAGTGGGTTGTAGGAGGGGAACAAAAAAAGGCTGCTAATCCTGCTTTGTGTGTGTTTTTGGGTTGATGACATCACAAGAGGCTCACAGGTCAGGCTACTGGGGTCAGTAAAGATGGCCGATGAGGGACATCTGACAAGTTTTAAAGGAGGTTCTGGAGCATTTGAGTGGCGTCTGCAAACGGATTCAACTTTCTATTTAATTGTGAGGTTCATAGCTGGTGAGGCACTGACTTAATCATAATCAGATTTACAAATATAGACCCCCGGATGTTATTGTTTACATAAGGAAATTTCGCGCATGCGGACAACGCTGGAGGACAAAAAGACAATTCTTCCGTTAACTCAATTAAACTTGGACATGTAGATATTATTAATTATGTGTTATGCTCCACAGCAAAGGCAAAAATCATTAAAGTACAACTCAAAACCACTTCTTTCTCGCTCTCTGTAATTATGCACAGACTCGTTGCCATAGCAACTGACAACGTCACAAAACAAAAACGCTCAAATATTTCCCACACAAAGAGCAGAACGTTCAGTCTGTTGCAGTAGTTTGTTTTTAGGCTTAATGTTTGTTTTTCGATTATTGCTGTGGAAGGGGAGAAAACTATAAATGTATCGCTGGCTGCACTTGACTTTACTGTATGGCTAGCTCCGTGGCTAACTCGCTATTACTGTCTCTTACTCTGCAGTTGTGGAGTCACAATGTCTGGGATCATGAGCGCCCCCTGCCATGAGGCAAGAGAACTGCCTGCCTCACCTAGAACCTGTTCTCTGGTTTCTGATCTCTCCTCAGCACATTAAACACGTTACACACACAGATGGTGACAAAAAACACTGTACATTATACACATAAGCTAAATTATGGAAAATCAGTTTATACATTAAATGTTTTTTAGCCATTTTATTGGCGACGTACAGACAGGAGGACATTCTCTCAGAATGGCAGCCAGTGCAGTTAGAGAGGTTGATCAATCCCAGGTGAGGCTCAACTCACTGCTACCTCACCAGCTTCGCTTCCGAGCATTTGAATGGGAAAATGCAAAAGTTCAGCGATTTTGAGGAAAAAACTAATCAGAATTGGTAAAGGTGAATGAAAAATAGGCACTTTGTAGTACAAACCACAGGGTGAAAATAGCAATATAAATTATTTTATCATTATATTTTTCCATTATGACTGGTGAGGCTCTGCCTCACCTGCCTCCTCTGACCGCACGTCTCTCCCGCACATATATATTCACCAATTGAAAACGAGCAAATGCTGTATCTTACTCATCACCTTATAGTTACGCAGTTTGCCGGTTAAGTGGACCTGAAACATTCTGGTTGGTAGGTTGTGGTTTTTTACTTCGTGCTGGTGTTAACTGACGGGGTTTTACTTGGATGGCTGTCTCTCTTGCAGTCATTTTAGGAGGAAAATAGATGATCTCACAGAGCTGAAGAAAACATCTATATTGGGACTTGAAAGTGCTTTGACCCTATCAGACACACCAGATAGTTTTCATTGTTGGTGGGCGTTTATCGTATCATGTATTGTGATAAATTTGTTATTGTGATAAGAATTTTGATTTATCGTTATCATGATAAATTCCAATTAATAATGCTTGAAATTGCCCAAAACTCTCCGTATTGTCAGGATGGATAATTTTGCTATCCTTTTTCAATGAGCGCGTCAATATATATGAAAATTTTAGTAAATCCAGCTTCTGTGAGCAGTCTAGCGATATAATTCACACTTTTTAGCGTATTCCAAATGTTTTTCAAGGGCAGCTTTTGATTTCTGTGTCAGGCAGACACAAAGTATCATGATAAAACTTTAATAGCATATCACCACCCCTAGTTTTTATGAATATTTTGGCTGTAAATGATTGTTGAAGACCTTTTTATGATTTTAGCACTACGGTTGTACAGTATATCAGTACCGACTGATTTTAGTCATTTTTCAATGTATCGGAGTAAGTAAAACTAAGCCGATATTAACAACCGATGTTTAAAGTCATGTTGCTGTTGCTTATGTTTCTGGTCATGTGTTTGTTTAACTGAAGAAGTTAAACAGTGGTTCAGTGGTCGTATTTTCCTAGTTGATAAAAAGAGGACTGAAATGTATATAATACTGGTTATAACGGGGGTTTTAGTATCGGACATCAATATAGACCCGAATTATTGGGCCATAGTTTCAAAATAAGTCAACCGAATTTAAAAACGGACCATGACGTGTTGTTTTGCAGTTTAAAAACTATCTAAATGGAGTTTTATTAGCTGTTTTAAAAAAGTGCTGATTCCAGCAGGGCAGAAAGAAAACAGAAACAAATCTAGGAAACTGTAAGGAATGGAAAATCTTATCCAGTCTGTGGTTACTCATTTTTCTTCTTGCTGTGATAAGAAACGTTTAAGTAAAACATTAATTCTGCTGTTTTCTCCTCCCGACTTCTTCAGGGCGCCAATGCCTCTGCCTTGGAAAAGGAGATTGGACCGGAACAGTTTCCTGTTAATGAACACTACTTTGGATTGGTCAACGTAAGTGTATCTGAATACCGTGCACTACTAGTTAATGACGTGCCTGCTCTGATTTATTTATTTATTTTTTCATAATTCGGACTTTAAATTAAAGCAAACCTGGACGGCTGTACTTCATTTGTATTAAATGGATGCTAATAAAACATACGCACTCTAAAGAATCACATCCAACTCCCTGTTCTTTTGCCTCTCATCTAGTTCGGCAACACCTGCTACTGCAACTCGGTGCTGCAGGCTCTGTATTTCTGCCGACCGTTCAGGGAGAAGGTGCTGGCGTACAAGGTGAGTGTCGAATACAGAACTCGCACACCGGTGGACACATGGATTTGATTCAGACTCTCACCTCAAAGCTGTCAGCAGGCGGCCAAAAAATCACTGATGTCTGGAGGCTTTATGACGAGTTTCTGGAAATGGGGCGCAAAATAGCGGCCAAAATAACAAGCAGCAGATACAGAAACTGTGCGGCTGATAAGCAGAAAGATGTACTTGGACGATTCGCATTTGTTCCTATTTCAGGTATTTGAGGAAAAGTGCTTGAGGAATGAAGCATTTTCCCAGTCAAAATAACAGTTCTTGTGTTAGATTTTTTTAATAGCGGCATTATTTTGTAAAACTGACTTTTTTTGAGCTTTACGTCATGTTATAATGTTATTCCCTCATCAAAAATACACCTGGAGTGTTGCCTTTATTCGTTCATGCATGTTTGAGAAAACCTTTTATCTCCATGGCAACCTTTCAGCTGTACAAAAGGGCCTGGATGGACTTAGCCCCTCCCCAGCTCCTTCAGACTAGCCAGCAGCAAATAGCAAATACTTGGTGGAACCAAGCATCTGCTAAGCTCATTATTCCATCTACTTCTCAGTGCAATGCTGGTAAAAATGTTCATAAAGGGTTAATAGAGGAGCGATGTTGTGTTGACTTCCTGAAGGCGGAGTTTCAGAGAGAGTGGGAGTTTCTAAAAGAGACAGACCCAATTTCAAGGCATTAAATTACAAACCCAAATTCCTGGAATTTGAGTTCTTCTGAAGGTAACATAGTTACTTTTATCACACTAAAACATGGAACATACCTAATACTGTCCCTTTAAATGATAAATTAATGTGAAATGCCTTCCAGATACAATTTATTTCTCTGATGCGAGTATGAAAATGTTTGCTTACTGACAGAAAATGAAAGAAGGTAGAAATGAAACGATTGGGTTCAAAACTGACCAAGACTTCCTAAGGTGCAACTTACCCCAAAACCAGATGATTGCAGACCTATAACCCAGGTTAAAGCACATATCAGTTTGTTGTTAAAGACATAATTGGAGGTTATGGACGCCTTTGTGACTCGTGCCGTTGATCTCAGGTGCAGCCTCGGAGGAAGGAGTCCCTCCTCACCTGCCTGGCCGACCTTTTCAACAGCATCGCCACCCAGAAGAAAAAAGTCGGAGTCATCCCTCCCAAGAAATTCATCTCTCGGCTAAGGAAGGAAAACGGTAGGCGTCGACGGGGGGGAGGAGGGAGGCTTGTGTCAAGATGCAGAATAATTTCGTAGAATATTCATGGAACGGCTTTGGAAGAATGTGCAGCTGCCGCTGAAGTCAGAGTGCGAGGCATCCTGTAATCTCACTGGGAAGCATTTAGCACCAAGTCTTTAGAACAAAGACATTGAGTCATTGAAACAAACTTCCTTTCATGGTGGAGCAGCGCAGCTGAGAGTGCTGATGTAGGCAGCGGCCTTGGAAAAGAGGAAGAAGATGGAGACGATGGATATCAGCTGAGACGTTAATCACACAGCTGAGGAAGTCATATTGTCGGTGAAATCACGGAGCAGGAAGCAAATCAAAAGAATGGCACACAGATGTCACTTGTCTCTGAAACTTTACTTTGGTTTAAAGGTTTCTTTTTCCCTGCAAAACTAGACATACATCTTGAACTTGTCCAACATTTTGTCCACATTACAAACTCAGATAAAATTGGGATTTTATGTGAAGTGGAAGAAAACAAAAATACCTGGGGATTTTCTGTGACAAGACCGCCACAAAGTAGTGCATAATTGTAAGGTGGAAAACAGCAGGACTTTCATGGGTTTTGAAAAATGTTTACAAATAAAAATCAGAGGAGTTTGGTATGTATTTGTATTCTGGTCCAGTAGAACCAGATTTCACAGGAATTACATGTGCGTGTTGTTTTGGTTTGTGTCGACCAACGTCGTATACCTAGAGACTGAAGTAGTTCAAAGCTCAGTGAGCGACTGGCTCAGTGGGAAGAGTAGTGAAGCACCCCAAACTACCAAATGATCAATTCTAACACAAGAATATCTTTTATCCAAACCAATACGTCTGAAATAGTGAGGCGTAAGAAGCAGGAGGGACTTCATTCTTGTTTTTAGTCAATGCTTGACTGATAATCAGGCCTCCGGTCACTAGGGGGCAGTAGTGTTCAAATGAATCAACAAGCCAGTAGCAGCAGCAGTCTATGCAGACACACGGAGTGAATAAAAGCAGAGCAGAAAACAGACCCAAGGAGAAGTTTGTGACAGTGAAAAGAATTATGGCGGCAGAGGTTAATATGACGTCAATATGACGGTGTATTGTGACCAAGCTAGTAGTTATAGTATTAGAAGAATAAAGATGAAATATTTATATTTGAAAGTGAAACGACAGGAAAGTAGCTTGTGAGAGAGGGGCAAAGGTCAACAGGATGAGACTCGAACCCACCATGGCCGCGTGGAGGACTGAGGCTTATGTACATGTCCAGCATTCCTCATTAGAATGTAGTTTGGCGTACAGTTCTCATAAAATTACGATTTAAAACCTTAGTCTGGCTCTTATACTCCATCGTAAGCAAGTAACTGTAGCTTGCAGAAAAAGGCAAGGAAAGATAGACAAAGCTTATTTAGTATGAATGCAAACTGTTCTGCACTTTTCATATCTTCTGACAAGTTGAAATATTAGCAATATTGTTGTAAATGTTTAAAAAGCTATGTACCTTTTGAAAAAGAACAGCTTCTTCACTTATCAGCTGAAGAAGCTGATAAGTGATCCATGCTTACAGTTTTAAAAGGTTTTACATCCTAGTGACTCAGTTGCTCTTTTTCTCTTGAGAACCACTCAGACTGAGCAGTCTTGATTAAATGTTACTTATTGAGTTAAAAAACTGAATTGTTCCCAGACTTACAACATTTAAGTTGTACAACTTAAGTTGCATGACGGAAAGCATTTGAGAAACATTGATCTAAACCATTCCACCACAGAACAGCTCCGGCTGTTTAAGATCAGTGTCTTGCTGGAAGGTGAACATGAATTTCCCCGTATTTAGCTCCATCTGTTCCCATGCCAACTATAACCAGGCTTCCTGTCGACCGGCCCGGTCACTTACATAAATCTGAGGTTGTAATGCGATCAAATATTTATCTTCCTCCTTGACATGTCCGCATCTCCCCTCCCCAGAGTTGTTTGACAACTACATGCAGCAGGACGCCCACGAATTCCTCAACTACCTCCTCAACACTATCGCAGACCTCCTCCAGGAGGAGAAGAGCCAGGAGCGACAGCAGAACGGGAAACTGGTGCAGAACGGCGGAGGCGGATGCGGTGACGGAGGCGGAGGAGGCGGGGTTGAAAGCGACGGTGGGAAGGAGACGCAGCAGACGTGGGTCCACGAGATCTTCCAGGGAACGCTGACCAACGAGACGCGCTGCCTCAACTGCGAAGCTGTGAGCTGGGTTTTCACGTCCGCCGCTTCCGTCAGTCAGTCCCTGCAGGAAGTTGAGATCGAAACTGCTAGCACAAGTTCACTCCTCGTTTGTAGGCGTGTCATAAGAAATTCTGCTGGATGATAAATCGTCCCAGAGCTTATTGCGATAAACGATAATATTGTTGTTTTGAGACCATTTTAGGTAACATAATGGAAATGGCAGCACATTCTCTTTAATGCTGCAACTGGAAGACATTTTAAATACCTAAAATAAATAAACAGAACATCAGAAACAACAAATAAAATGAATTACGATTTTGTCTGTAAACAAAACTGGTTAAAAAAAAAAGGTCTAGTTGAAGCCAGCGCGCCAGATTGGAGAAAAACGACAAATCATGCAAATATAAATGATTAAACTGGTTTTAATTTATCAAGCGGTTAATATATTTATTGTGACTATTCATTGGCAGATTTGCCACGGGCTTGCAATTTTCACAATTCATTGCAATTTTTCCTCAAATGTGACAAATCTGTTCCTCCTCTCATGACCAATCACTGCAACTCGACTGAATTATGAGCAGTCCCCTTCGCCTCCTTCCAACTTGACGTCGTGTTCAAGTTGAACATATATGTGATGCTAAACAATCCCATTTGCTTGCAGGGTACAATGTAGAAACGTGATTATTATTATTATTTTTTTTTAACTGTTTGTAAACGCACCATGAGCGTACACATGCTGCTGCCGGTTACACTGCTGCTGAGCCGAGCTGCTGGTCTCTGTCATGTCCAGCAATTAGCCAGAGCCAAAAGACAAAAAGCTCTACAGTTTTCTTCCAACTTGAGTTGAGTACCTGTGCTGCATGCAGATAATGACTAGTTAATCCATACCATTATATCATATTAAGCTTGTTAACAAGAATACTAATGTTGATGCCTATTTTACTTTGCTTTCTAGCTGGTTAATACCAGGAATTAACCCAATTCTCTTTAATTTTAGTAAAGAAATTGTTGTGCTCACTGTTGCTTTCCAAATATTTTAAAGAAATCTTTATTGCCACAATAGAAAGACAGCCGGAAAAACAGGAATGTTATGTGCAGCAACTTCAGTGTTTTTATAAGACCATGTTAAGGCAAAAAATGTGCAACTTTTTTGAAAAAATCGTGCCACAAAATCAGCAATTTTAGGCTGCAGCAATCACAAAAAAACACCTTGCAACGACCTGGAGGGACTGATCATCCCCATCTTGGTTGGTCAGCAATTCACCTGCTGTTGGTTCCTGCAGGTGAGCAGCAAGGACGAGGACTTCCTGGATCTGTCGGTGGACGTGGAGCAGAACACTTCGATCACACACTGTCTCAGGTTGTCCTGCTTTTTCTTTTTTATTTCATCAAACCCAACAAAAAATGTTCGATCTTAGTGAAGATTTATGGATGAGTTCTCCTTTTTGTGCTCAACAGGGGCTTCAGCAACACAGAGACGTTATGCAGCGAGTATAAATATTACTGTGAGCAATGTCGCAGCAAACAGGAAGCCCAGAAACGGTAGGTGACGTCACCTTTTCTATTCCTGTCTTTTTCACATTCGTACAGCAGAAAACGTGCAAATAAATCCAGTGGCGTTCTTTTCTGATTTGGTGAAATGCACTTAATTTTTGTAGTGCAGCTAAACCCACGATCATCATCTTGTATCATCCCTGTAGCTTTAATGTAATAATGCCAAACACACGTAACGTCTTTTGTATCATACAAAGACGCTGAAATTAAAAGAAGACGTCATGCAATCTCTTTGAGCTCCCACTTAGTTTTTGCAGAGTGTTTTTACTAACAGTGAACAAACTCTGTTGGGTTTTGTTCCATTAGAGATCAGCCCTGAAACCACATCTGACGTCACCATGGCAGCCTGTCAGGGCCTTCCTGTTACATTCTGAGAATCGGTTTCGCGGGCGTATCTCTGGCCAGACGCCTGTTGGACGTCGCTTAAACCCCCCAGACTTCCCTTTGCATTAACAGCGCTGCCGCGTTTTTAGCTTTCTGCGGTTGGAAACCGTTAGGCGCGTCTTCTCAAGTGTTGCTGCTGCGTGTATTTTTGTACCGGAGAGCCAGCTAAGTGCACCAAGTAACATCCATTAAGGACGAAAAGGGCTATCAGCAGAGGCTGAACTTTGCATTAACGTGAAGGAGAAAGAACAGCAGAGCTGCGGCTGAATGAGGAGGAAGGAGAAACAGTGAAAACCTGCTGCGATATTCTGGAAATGCTTTTTTTTTTTTTTTTTAAATGAGTCTCTGAAAGTTTTGGCCTTGAACTTTTTTAAGTTTCTCTTGAAGGTTTTTTTTTGCAAGCTTTGTTCATTTTGAATCAAAACTTTCTGATCATCATCATCATCTGTGAACATGTGCCTTGTAAAAGTATTCATGTTTGTCAAGTTGCAAACAGAAACTTGAGCCCATTTTATAGGGAGTTTTTGTAACAGACTGACAAGGAGTGTCAGGTAAAGAGTAACATGGTTTTTCCTATTCTTCTTGGTAAAAGGAGAATGTTTCTGTCTAGTCACGGATTCCTGTTTGGGTTTAACTATGGACTTTTATTGACCACGTTACCAGATGAATATGCTTTGATCTGAACCATTCCAGGTGTCTCTGCCTGCATGTTTAGGTCATTATTCTACTGAAAGGACAGCTTCTTTCCAGGTGTTATTTGTTTAATAAAACCTCATATATCAATTTTTTCCGTTTCACAATGATGTTCAACTTTCTGTTGGTTAATTATGTTTATTTCCAGTGAAATGCGATTTTAGCAGGACAAAATCTAAAACTGTATGAATTGTTATTCAGCTTTAAATCTTTTTTTCAATGAATTGACTCACAAAGCAAACATTTGCTGCGTTGTTCTGTCAGGATGAGGGTAAAAAAGCTGCCCATGATCCTGGCCCTCCACCTCAAGCGCTTTAAGTACATGGACCAGCTGCACCGCTACACCAAGCTGTCCTATCGCGTCGTCTTCCCGCTGGAGCTCCGCCTTTTCAACACGTCGGGCGACGCCACCAACCCCGACCGCATGTACGACCTGGTCGCTGTTGTCGTGCACTGCGGCAGGTAGGTCCTAAATTAGATCAGACTTTTATTTTTCCTTTCTGTAATTCTGGTTTGATAGAGTTTGATGCAGATCTGTTTGTTAAAGGCAAACAGAGGATTAGAAGGCAGGGTATTATGTAAAATCAACTTTGTTTTAGCTTTATATCATATTATAATGTTGCTTTCTCATCAAAAATGTACCTGTGGTGTTGCTTTGACTCATTCATTCATGAAGATATGAACTATGTGATTATGAAAACTACGTTTTTCCAATTTTTAAAGTTAAGTATAGGTTGCCCATCTTAAAGCAGTATTTTAAAGACTCAGAAATCAGTTTAAAATAATTAGTTTGACTTCATGAAGTAATGTGGTTTTTAACAGGAGACTTGTCTGTAGTTGTCCAAATTGCAAACATAAGAGAAATCCATTGTTTGTGTGTTTCTACAAATAAAGTTTTCACAGAAAACAAATGTCTTTTTATAAACATCTGGTTAATATAGAATTGTCGGGTTGAGATTGTACTGTGTGCTGAACTGGATGATCAAATGCTGTAGCAATTGTTTTCCTAAATTATGAAAGTTTACAAAATGGTGAAAGTAAATGATGAAAGATGAAACTCCGTTTTATGGGTTTTCATAAGTACATTCCTAGTCTTTGATATTATAGCTAATTTATAGAGTCGAAGCAACGCAAAACCATTGAGCTTAGATTTGACTGAATATTAAAGCCTACTTCAGCATTGACGGTCGTTTAAAAAAAAACATTTTACACTTTAAAGAAATTAACTTTGGTCTTTTCCTACGTTACAGCTTGTTGCTAGTCAATGTAGTACAAAATGCTACCTGATACTTATTTTGCAAAAGCTACTTTTTATAAGAAATGTTGTCATTTCTTAATATAACAATGTGACAAGTTCTTATTGCCAGTTTCTGTTAAATTTTGAACTTCTAATATCCATTTTTATGTGTTCATATTTATAAGTGCTGTAACATAGGAACAATGTTTTTCTACTCTGACTGGAGTGATTTATTTGTAGTAGAACCAGAGGAGTAATAAAATGTACTTTATTTTAGAACAGACACTGACTGGTTGTGAAAGTTATATTTTAAATCCCTGTTCTTTGGCCCCAAGTTGACCAATCCAAGTTGCCGTTATGATGTAAAAAATATATATATATTAGTGACTCATGATTTAATTTAAGCCCATAGGTTAGCCTGCTGCAGTTTGGAACAACTTGCTAACCACGGTTATCATGGATTTTACGCCAGTCTCCGCTTTTTCTTCAGCTGATTTTAGAGAGTTCTAAACTTGATTTGCTCTTTCGTCTGAAAACAGAAGCACACATTTCATCTGTTTGACATGTATCTTCTTCTGGCGTCTCCTTCTGTCTGCGCTGCAGCGGCCCCAATCGCGGACACTACATCACCATCGTCAAGAGCCACGGCTTCTGGCTGCTGTTTGATGACGACATTGTAGAGGTGAGAGACGACGTTTCTAATTCAGTGGTAAAATGTTGAAATGTGTTGGACTATTTATTCATTCAGCAGTCTGGGTAACACATTTAGAGCATTAACAATTGTGGTGTTTTGTCAAAGATTCACAAAGTTTGCTTGTTTGAAACACTTCAGACTTTCTTATGCAGCCATAACTGAGATGACTTTGTAAAATGTTGGCTGCAACTTCACGTCTCTGAAAAGAGGGATTTTTACATTTAAAACAGGAGAAAACTAAATACGTAGTATATAAAGGTTAAAAATAATTAAGAGCAAAAACTGATGTCGAAGGAAACCAAACAAAATTGAAGCCTGGGTATTCCACTGTAATATATAACATTAATATTAACATAATATTGTTTCATTAATGGTGATATAAGCCTAAAAAGCTCCAGTCAGGGGTGAATAGGAATAAAAGGGTAGGAGGATTTTCTACAAACGGTAAAAACTAGGAGAAAAAAGAAAGCAGAACTTCTTTAGTTCTTGGATTTCTTTTCCATTTTCCTTGCCTTCAATCTCTTTTTCTCAGTCGACGTTCAGCTCTGTGCTTTTTCCAATGAAAACATCAGCCGTTTGCAGCGGAGGAGCTGTGCCGGTCGGGTCGACCTGGATTTTTCTCTTTTGAAAATCGAACTTCTGTCAGTGTTGAAGCCAGATTTATTTTTAAATAGAAACAGAAACCAAGGCTGTCTGACTGTGTTTTTAAGGATTTTCTTAGTAATTTCATTCAGATTCATTCGGCCACCGTCTCTAAACATTTTCAGGCAGTTTCTTCTATTAAAACCTTTTACATTTTTGTCGCATCTGCGAGTTCTAACTAGTGTTTTATTTAATAAACCAACACGAAGTAGTTTATTGAACTAGAAGGTGAATAATATAGCTAAGGTTTTTTTTGTTTATCAAGCAGTTGTTTTACTTCCCATCTGTGAAATATTTCGTAAACCATCCATCATTTTCTTTCCACTTTTAGTTTATCCACTAAAAATACAGTGACGTTTATGGTAAATATTAAATATATAAAATGCCTCTCAAGCTTTTATATTTTTTTTTTATTTTTTTTTAAGGTGAATCCATTTGAAGAAGTGAGAGCAAATGTTTTGTTTTTATGATGCCAAGTTTTCTTCTCTGCGCTAGAACAGAACCAGGACAGACCTTCGGAGGCTTAACGAAGTTTGTTTTGATCGATACTCAGAAGTTTACCTCAGGATTCTTCAGAGGTTTCTGCAGCCACGTGTCCGGTCCATCCCGGTGTTTATGAATGAGTTGTGAGACTTTGTTAACTTGTGACCTTTTCGTAAACTCAGTTTGGATGGCAGGAGGCTGTTCAGACGCAGCAGAAGCAGAGAAAGTTGAATAAGTTTTCAACTGGTGTTCTTACTTTAAGTAATGAGAGCAGCGATTAAAAAAACCTGCGAATCAGATGGTAACAAAATATCTATAAATTGCCACCAAAGAGGAACAAAGTGACAAGTTTAAAGTGCAGCAGTTTGCACAAGAATGGGTTTAAGACTAACTTTGTTTCTTGCTCTGATGTAAATGAGTTACAGCGAATGTAAGAAAAAAAAAACATTTTGAGGCACAGCTTCAGTTCAGTGCTCATGTTAGTTTGGCTGAATTAGCCAGAGGAAGCATTTCGCTGTATCATTCATCCGTTTTTATTTAAAGCGTGTGACGCGTCGCCGTTCAGTTCGAGTGTAGAGAAGATCGCAGATCCCGATGTCTTTGAAAAACGATATCGGGGTTTTTCCGCTGCTCAGACATCTGGTCTGGATGATTCTGCTGAACTCGCAGAACGTAAATACTAACTTATCATTTCAATGCTTTGAGGAGATTTGTTTGGCTTTTCTTTTCTCTATTTAATTCTGGCAGGAACTGGGGAGTCTAAACTGAGCTCAAAAGCTTGAACTGATGCCGTTTGAGGCGTTTCCACCTGGAACCTAAACTTCTGCTGTGCTTCTTTCACAATCAGCCTAGAAGCTTTTAGTGTAAAACATTAACAGACCAACGAAATGGATTTCTCAGGGTTTGCAAAGATTTTAGCTTTAGGTTGAGAAGAAAATCTTCAAATGTTTGGGACAAATATGCAATAACATTTCTTAAATTTTAAATGCAGTACTCACAGGTTCTCCAGTTTAATCTCATATATTCAGGTAGTTTCACCGGCAGAAGTTTGAGTCGCACACAAACATCTTCATTTCAATTACCGCTAACTAGCTGCTAATGTACCGGTAGCCGAGCTAGCTGGGATTATTTTGTGTGTCTATCATGAGTGAGTTTATTGCTGTTTGGCTGGACGACGTTTATCTTCGCCTCCAGCTCTCTTCTGTTGCCAACCCCTGTGATGCTACATGCTTTCTGTACAAATAATGTTTCGAGCCACATGTGCAGTGTGAGAATCATAAAGCTCCACAAACGGACCATAAGAGACGTCACAGTTTTTCTCCCCTATCGTGGCTAAAAAAGCTTCCCGGGAAGCATCTAGCACTGATCTGAAAGCAGCATTCGTTGTGACACCAACTCTGAAATCTGAGGTTTAGTGGGTTTTAAACATGGTGGCCAAGCTATTGAATATGTATGTTGCATGTTGTCATGGATCTGAGGAAAGAACGAATAGAGAGCAGCAGGTGCAGCTATGATGACAAACAGGATGACGACGAGGAAGTGTTCTCAAAAACGCACAAAAAGAAACTTGTAAAAGCTCACGCAGGGTTAGTGTGAGTTTTACACACTAAAAGCTCACACTAACATGCCGCCTGTTACCAAGCAACCCGAGCGGAGGCTCTACTAAGGCTTTTCAAAGATGTACGGTTGTATACTTAGACTTAGACTTATTTTATTTTCATTGCACAAAGACATATAAGTGAAATTGGCAGTGAAATGTCAAAAACACAAACGTGCCTATGATTACTTATTATACAAACAATAATAATATTGCTACATATATATAACTTAGCATTTTCAGTCAGTCTTAGTGATGGGATTGTTGAGCAATCTGGTGGCCAGTGGCCATTTTTGAGTTGGAGGGCGTGGCCAGCAGCAGCTTATTTGGATTTAAAGTGACAGAGGTCCTAAAACAGCTCATTCTGAAAGGAGCTGAAAGTATGATGTCATTATCTAAGAATAATTTTGTGTTAAAAAAAAAAAAAGTGAACTGAACATGTTTTGTTTTGCTCATAACTTCTTGAATTTCATCCAAAGTGGTCTAAACTTTAAATGTGTGCGACATGCGAGTTTGGACAGTATTTTTACTTATTTTTGTTATGAAGCTTTCCACACACTACAGGAAAAGTCAAATAAATATCGACCCAGCGATGCTAAAGGTATTTGTTGCAAAGGTCTGGAGAACAACCTGAGGGTCCCGAATGTGTCTCAGTTCAGACCTTGCGCTCTTCCCTTTCAGAAAATCGACGCGCAGGCGATCGAGGAGTTCTACGGCCTGACGTCCGACATCTCCAAGAACTCCGAGTCCGGATACATCCTGTTCTACCAGTCCAGAGACTGACGCAGCCAGCGGTGAATCCCCCCAGCAGACTGTCTGGACGTGGCAGACGAGCCGCCGGCTGCCTCCAGGACGCTCACACAAGCATCCGGGCTTCATTCAACCTGCGGCGGGGAGCGGCTTCGACCCCGGAGCGCCGCTTGGGGAAACGGGTTGGAGGCGCGTGCCGGATGCATGCCTGCCTCCGGGATTCCAAATCCTCCGAGACCACACTGCGACAAGCACCTTAACATACCAAGAAACCCCCCACTGTCTAACACTCGCTTTGCACTGTGGCACCAGGAGCGGAGAACATGAGGTCGAACCCATCATGTGTGTTTATTAGCGGCTACAGAGGAGGCAGCAGCTTCACTCTGAGTATTAATACCTTGCTACGTTAGCTTCCCTACCCAGCAGCGGTGGAAATGCCACATCATGTGTTCTCCTGCCAGGAAGTGAAGTGACCATGATCTGACGACACCGTTAGACGTCCAGCCAATCACCTCAGACCTTTCTGACATCATGTAGGGTTGGAGGCCGAGCGCTGCGTGAAAACGCTGCGTTTGTACGATCTGTGGCTCACATACGGTATCTTAGCGCAAGGGAGTCACTGGAGGGGTGGGAACACGTCTCAAACTGATGAGCACAGCTCTGTATTTATGATAAAAGAGCGAAAAAGTAATTTTATTTTAAATATTCAAAGAACAAGTGACATAAACTGACCAAAAATTCAATTTGCAGTATGTATAACTTCACCTTTTCAGTGTTTTCATCGGTTTAATATTGTTTTTCTTTACAATGTATTTTTATTTTATTTTAAGCTGCAGGTTTTTGGGGGGTTTTTAAGTATCAGGACTAGCAATGAGTCTTACAGTAGCAACTTTTAAAAGCTGTCTTGTTGTATTTGAATGAGACTTGAAGGTTGGTTATGAAGTGGTGTTGTGCCATTAGGAGCCACGTTTGATGACATGATGGAGAAAAGAAGAGAGGACCGAAGGAAGAGCAAGTCTGGGGGGAAAAAAATGCATTTTTCAAAAACCTGTAAAATATCCACTTTAATTTCTCAGCAGACTCAGTTCTGACACACTACAAGGGTTTTACCAGCGTCTGTCTCGTTCCGTTGGCGATCCAGTCGAGCGTTGCTGCAGCAGCTGCAGCTCTCGCATTGAGAAGAATCTTTTCAGGTTTTTCACTCTGCGATCAGAAACGATTCTCCATGGCGCTGTCTTGTCATTTAGTGGCGACACGTTTAGGACTGTTTGACTCCTAACATGTTTGAAAAACAACATTTTATCATCTCTGTTACTTAAACTTCTCCCTAAGAGGTGACAATGCTTTCGGGAACTTCCCCTCCCCCACGTCTTGCTTTGTGCATGTGAGCTGAGTGATGGCTAACATATTTTTCTCCCTTTATCTAAAACAAAAGATGCTGGTCATTCCATTGTACCTAATTTAAAAGTAATTTTCCATAATCAACGTATAATCTGTGAGAACTGTTTATGTAACTCATAAACTAACATAATTATGAACCTATCTGATCATGGCTCGAAAAGTTCAATTAGCTAACGCGGGATTGGATCTGTCGCTTCGCTCTAAAAACTACAAAAAATGGAACATAAAGTGAATTTTACAGAAAAATAATGATGCATATCTTTATGAATTGTATAACAAATGAAATACAAATTGTTGATCCCTGAACTAAAACACAAAGTTGGCTATTTGACTTGTTTTTTGTTCATAAAATGCACTAAAGATCATAGCTTAAGTTAACTTAAGCAATTTAAGCTCAAGTTATCTTAAGCTTAAATGGCTAGCTTAAGCTATTAAAACTTGATGTAGCTTAAATAGCTTTAACTAACTTAAGCTATTTAGGCTTAAGTTAGTTAGCTTAAGTAACTAGTTAGCTACTTAAATTATCTTAAGTAGCTAGTTAGCTTAGTTGGTAGCAAGTTAGCTACGAAGTTAGTTGGTAGCTAACTTGGTAGCTTAAGCTACGAAGGAAAATTTGCCAGCTTGCAACAAGAGTTAGCATGTCTGTTGGTATAATGGAGACCCATAGCATGCTAGCTAAGGAAGCAGCTACTATTGACTTTAAATGTTACTGGGGAAACATAGAAAGACCATTAGAGAGCTAAATAAAACTGTCTCTTTAGCACTCCAAGAAAATCTTCTGGTGTTGACCTTTAAGATTTAGCTGTAGATTTTCCATCAGTATGTTTATCTGTTGCGTTCAGTTCTTCTTCTTCTTCTTCTAACTGTATTTGCAGAAGACTAGCGGCACACCTCTGCCCCCATAGGTCAGTTCAAGAAACTACATGCAGTTCAAATTTCAGTGCAATCTGCTTTTCATTCGTCAATTATTCTTAATTTGTCTGTTACAATGCCAAACCCATTAACTGACAAATTCAGCCCCCTTCTTTTACATACAATAATTGTAATCCGAGTGTTTTATAAGTTGTTTGTATGTGGTGACATAGTAAGAGGGACAATAAAAAGAAAACAGCTGCAGTTCTGAAGTCAGCGTTTCTCTAGTTTTAGATGTAAATCTCATAACTTTTCTCTTGAGTTGCCCAGGTGACACAGCAGACACAATGGAGTTTGGATGTGCCTACTTTTGCTATTTAATCGTAAGGTTTTAAAATCACTCCTCAAGCACTTGTTTTAAAGACCTCAAAAAGACAACACTACTTCCTCTCTGTGCCTCTGCTGCTCTTTTAACGCACTGAAGAAGGTTCTGGAAAACGTTGCTCTGTGTCTTGAAAGTTAGTGGATTTCAGGCAGTACGGTTGGTCTTAAAATGAAGAATTCAGGCGGAAGCTCTGGACTTTTCCCACACACCCAGTGAGAGCGAGGTGGTTGTTGTTACGCTTTCTGAAAGCTTCACCAATAAGCACAAAGACGTGACTGGGGAATTAAAAAAAATAAAATTGCAGATTAAGTTGATTGTGGATCTTTTATAAATTGTCAAACCTAATTTCAAACAAGAACTTTTTTTGTTTTATTTAAGCATTATTGTAATTATTTTTATGAATGTTAACTTTTACTTCGAATGTTTTTTTTAATACTTTTCTTTGTCCTGTCTACCAATTTTGCGTAGGCGGCTCTGGAGGGAGGAGGAGTTACTTTTGGAAGTTTGTAACGAGAAATGTTGTGTACATAAATACAGATATTATTATAATTGGGTTTTAAATAAATGCTTGCTTAAAATAATTAACAGGCTGGCTTGATGAGTGAGGACCTCGCTCGGTGCAACTTCTCTGTGAAGTTTTCCAAAAGTTCTCCTGTTCTGAAATATGTTGGAAGAAAAAATCTGCTCTGAATTACATAAAGGATTTTGAGAAAAAAAAAAGCCAACTCTTAATGTGTTTTTTTTTTATATATTATATATATGTATATTCAGGGTTTCCCCCAGTGTATTATAAGCCTGGCTGGCCACCAGGCTAAGCATTGCTTATTTATTTAAGTCCTTTTAAAATGTTTGCATTTTTTAAGACTTTATTGTTGGTGTTCAGGTATTAACCTTCTGATTAATAACACAATTTATCAAGTGATATTTTCGTATGTCTGCTCTGGCATCCAAACACCGGGCTTATCAGGTTTTCTGGGGGAAACTTTGTGTATTTATCACCATTTCCTTTCTTTTTGTCTCTTTGAGAATCATCGTCCACTGTGCTCTAAGGTGGATCTGTAAAACGTTCTTCCTTCCTGTTAAGTGGCATCATCTGTTTTTCTGAAGAGTGTTTTTTTTTTTTTTTGTTTAATCTTAGTAACTCACACCATGTCTGCCGCACGTTTGTTTCCAAGCCAAAAGCTTGACTTGAACTCCAGGGAAGTCTTAAAGACGAGACTCGGTGAGTTATCCCTCTTCTTTGAGTTTGCATCAAAAAAGCACAAAAGAGAGACAGAATTCAGCAACACTTTAATAGGTTATACAATGGTATAGAAAAATGGACAAAAGAAAAATAGATAATTTCCTCTACAATGGATAAAAAAAAATATGAGGATCACCTGCTTAGGTGAAGGACAGATTCTGTACAGGTTCTGTTTGTGGGTCGGGAAAACAACAGGAACAGAACATCTGCTGAGCTGCTGTATTTGGCTAACCTGATGATGATGCCATTTGTCCACAGACTGGTCAAAACGGGAAATGCTGCCCTCTAGCTGTAAGAATATGACACGTTGCAAACAGGACAAAAAGATGCAAAGAAAATCTCAAGCACCGTTAAGAACCACATTTGAATTAATACATAGTAAGTATACAGTTCAGGTTAAAATGTTTTAAAGCTTCTTGTTTGCCTCACTTATTGATGATGTTTTAAAAATTCAACCTTTCCTTTTGTTCAATGAGGTTGGAGAAATCCTTCATTTCAAGTAAATCTAACAAAGATTTCTGTAATCCAAGCTCCACTTTTAGAAGTTAATCGGAATGTGTGACAAATTTGAACGAGCGATCGCGACGCTCTGCTTCCGTAGTTTAAATTTAAGTGAGAAAATGCGTACAGATAAGTCAGCAAATGGCTACAGGAAAACAGTCCCAATGCTAATACTGGCCAGTATCAGAGCAATGATCACAAAGTTCAAAACAACTTAAAACAGGGACGCTAAGTTCACCTCCCACCACTCAGCTGAGCGTGGTGGGAGGTGATCTTATGCGATGTATGTTGGCCTAAAACGGAATTAGCAAGAAGCTAATCGCATATAAAGCTTTTAATCAAATCCTGTGACTTTACCTGTCAGGATCTTACAAAGCCAAGACATTTTCATAATCCTTAGTATATATAATGAAGCACATAATTAACTCCATTCTTAATTCTAAATAATCACTTGATCGTTCAATCAGAAAGTAGGTCACGCTGTCAGCAGCTGGAGCCACTCCAAGATTCAGCATGCTGAGGTGAGGGATTCTTCATCGGTGCAGACAAAGCGATAGCATTGTATAGCATGAATTAGCGTAATGGTATTTCATGATGGCTGTGACATTTATGTAGTATATACCTAAATTCTGCCACATACATATTTGACATCCTTGGAGCTGCGACGCTCACGAAGCGACAGAAAATGGAAGGCAACCTGGTTCGGTTTCAGATGTGCAGAAAGGTAAAGCTGATGCTTTATTTACAGAGTCAAACTGATTTTCCTATGATGTCACACAAGGAAACATCATGTTCAGGGTAATATTTTAAAATGCGTCCACAGCAGCTTCATTTCCATTACGAATGTGACCAAAACTATATCGATGTTCGGGCTAATGTCGGAAAAACACAATTTAATAATTGCGGTGTTTCAATTAAGAAATGCTAATAAAATCACGTGAATTTTAATTTTGACATGTTCATGCCATCAACCTCCTACCACTTCCTGTTCCCTTTTTTAAAAACTTTTCCACCAGCAGCAGCAGCATCCGGTTGTTGACCACGCCTCGTGTGAAGCGGGAAAAAAAAGTGCTTCCATTGCAGCTCGGTGAAATGCGTTCATTTTGATGCAGCTGGAAAACCACCTCATCCTAGCGCCAAAACGTCCTATCAAAAACCACGAGTTTCTTTTTTTTTAAATCGACACGTTTCCATCAAGCAAATTTATCTCCTAATTCCAATTTGCGCAATTTTATGGTGAATGGAAACACTGCTGGTGTGAACTAACCTTTCAGAAACTTACAAAGCCTTGATATCATAATACATTTTTCTGAATTTGAAGAAAATTATTTAGTCTTTCATTATTTAGACATTCAGTAAACAGAAATAATTGTATTAACCCTCAATGACCTAAACCAGGAACAAATATTCAGATTGAATAAAAACAAAGGGAAGAAGACGTGTGTATTTTTATAACATGTTAAATATCTGGTTTCAGCTGTTTGTGACGTGTTAGTAGAGGCCAAACAGCAGCTGGTATGTAGAGCAGAGATGTGTGTGAAATTCGATTATATCATATGTACATAAATCCATCCATTTCTAATAACGCTCAGATTTTGGCCTCCATTTGTTCATGACTGAATGAGCGAATCACAGATGTCCTCATCAATGTCTTACACCACTTTAATGTCTTAAGAGAGATGCTTAATTGCTGTCAATCCTCATATTTCGTGCATTTTATAGAAGCTAAAAGTTGTGCAACTTTGGCTACTTGGAACTGTTCAACCTAGAAGTGGAGCATGTGTGAGTCTCGTTCCAGGTTGTTGTTATTTTTAAGATCTTTAACTGACCGTTTGTTCGGGGGATTCAGACAGCATCAACGCCAAAAGCCAGTCCAGTTGTCCCTTTAAGCTCCTCCCCCTCCCCTTAGTCATACCACCGTCTCCGAGCCCGAGCTTTTTCCAGTAAAGAAGTCCCAGAAGTTGGCGGCCGATGACGATTTGCCCTCATCCTGCTGCATCTGCCTCACCCAGATGCTGTTCTCGGTGGAGCCGCTCAGGCTGGAGCAGCTTCCTCCTCCTCCGCCGCCGCCGCCCAGAGTGAAGCTCATGGCGGCGCCCAGCGCGCCGCCCCGCCGGTCCTGGGGGTCGCCGTCCTGGCTGTGCATCCTGGACAAGGTGGACGGCTGGGACAGGCTGAGCAGGTTGTGGTGGGAGTGGAACTGTCGCATGTGGCGGATGGACTTGGCGGAGCGGGCTTCACCTGCATAAACGCAAGAATGGTGTCAGTTATGCTGATGATGCTGTTACTGCAGGTACCAGCCTGTCTGTCACATGGCTGGTGGCAAACTGAAATAGGATTTCTACTCTTTTCTTTTTTTATTATTATTTTTTAACTTCTATTATGCTTCTTTTCCGTAAAGCAAATGACAATAAATGGCTTTAATCTCTGTTAAAAGAGGAGTTTTTATTTAACATAAAATCTCAATAAAACGCTCGAGTTTGTGGCTGTAACCACAAAATGTGAAAACGTTGAAGGGGTCGAGAAACTTTTCCACCTCTCTGACTTGCCACCAAATGAAGCCAGATGGCGCTGTTGCCTCATTTATCTAATCTGTGTGTTAATGAGAGAGAGAAGATTTAATGAGATGCAGAACAACCACAGGATTAACTCCTGAAATCTTCCACCAGTTTAGAGACACGACTGGCTTTTTTTGTCCAAGTCCAAAGCAAAAAACATCTAAAAAATAATTTGAACATCCATCTAATTGGTTGGATTAGATGGATGCAATCTAATCGTCAGCAAATCTCCTGTGAACTTTCTGTTGTAAAAATCTACCAATAAACAGAAATGTGGAAGCATCTATGTGAGGATTTCCAGAATTAAAACTATTAGTAATAAGTCGGCTGTTGATCATAATCATCCAGCTTTTCTTTAACTAGCTCTGACTTGTGAGTTTGGCCTGTTTGTTAAATGCATCATTAACAAACAGCGTGTTCTACGATGCCCTCTGGAGTTTAGTAGAAATCACTTAAATGGTTGAAATGTAACACTAGATTATCTTGAAATTATTTCATTTTCTGCTGGATTTAAAACGACAACCTTGTCGTTTTGAACACACTTTTTAAGCCACATTTTATACCTCAAATATGATTTTATTCAACAAGACAGGACAACAGGTACATGAAACCTTTTTTCTTCTTCTTTTTTTTACAGTTACTACCAGAGTCACTTTGACCCAAAAACTTGAGGAAACTAACAGGGACATCAAGTGTACGGCGACTTTCTCAGAAGATTACAAGCCTGACGTGTTTTCTGGGTTTGTGCTGCAGCTGGATGTGCTGCGTCAGGTCAGGTCGACCTACCAATCACCCAACAATAGGGCTCAGGTTGTATCGGCGCATGCTGTGTCGTAGCTGCATGTTCACGTCTTGTGCTTCGGCATTAAACATTATTTCATCAGATAACTTATGTAAACTTAAATGTAGAAACAGCTTCTTTTTTCCAACAGGTTTATGTCTAGAACATGTTTCATGTCACTGCCTGAAAGCTGGAGACCTTTTGCTGCAAATGCGTCTGAAACTCCCACAAACTACAATTTAACAATTTAGCTGCTTGGCTGGTCTGTAGCTTTTTTTCTAGCTACAGACCATCTTATCTGTTATTGTCACCAAACATGAATTCAGTCGTTGCCACTTTCCTAATCTTCATATTTATCCTTTAACTTCTGAACTCCAAAATATTTGGGGGCTCGTCCGTGACCTAAACTTGGATTTCTCGCAGCCCACGCAACAATCGTTCCTCTTCAGATTTTGCATAAATGGACAACTTAAATATAAAGTGTGTGAAAATTTCTTTCGAAATATTCAGATAGTAAATGAAACCGGTACCGAATCTCCCTTCTGGCCGGTTTCTGGTCTGGTTCAGTTTGAGGACGTTGAGGAAGACCTCGCTGGTCAGGCTGCCGTCGCCGCCGCTCCCATCCGGAGGGAAAAGCGGCGACGGGGGCTCGAGAGGGGACAAACTTCCGCTTGAGGCCCCCACTGAGTCCAAAGAGGCCCCCGTGTCCCGGCGACCCCCGGACTCGCTGCTGCCCTCTACCGTCAGGTGGCTGCCACTGTGAGCGAGAAGACAAGCTCAGATAAGGAACTATTTGTGTCTGACCTGACAGTAGATCGGAGGAGACGTACCTGAGTTTCCTCCGCAGGAGATAATCGATGACATCCGGGTCGGTCTGGATCAGACTCATCAAGACTTCCTGCTGAAGCTCTGCAGACACCTGCAGGAACACACAGACCATCCGATCCGATTTAATCTAAAGCTTTGGAAGAGAAGAGTCAACCGAAAACATTTGTGGTAAAATCTCTGTCTCTCCAACGTCTCTTTGAAATAATGACCACAACATTATTGATAGGTGTGATTCTTCTGGTACCGTGAAGAGCCTCCTGTAGTTCTGTATGAGCACCAGAGTGATGCTGATGATCGCCGTGCTGTCCTCGATGCCCATCGCCTGAGGACTCATGTCTCCGCCTCCCTCCCTCTGGAGCAGGTTCGGCCCGAAGATCACGGCCAGGTTAGCCGCCGTCATCTTGTTACCGGGAATCTGCAGGGGGAGCGATGGCGGTAAAGGTGGGGAAGGAAACAGTGGCTGCGTTTCCAATGACCATATAGTGGCACAAACTGGAGTTATGAAAATACATTTGCTTAAAGGAAACATCAACTTAAAAAAAAAAAAAAAACTCAAATTTTTCAAAGAGGTTGCTCATCGGCTTCATTGAAATTAGTGTATTTTGCAAAACTGCAATGGAAACACTTTTCCGCATGAGTCACGTGATCAACAACCCGATGAGAATGACAGGGGGAAGGCACGCCATGATTTCTATCTTTACCACGTGAAAAAACATAGGCATATGTGATTTTAACTGTGTTTCTTATTTAATGGAAACACAGCCATTACAAAACTGTGGGTGTGTGTGGTGGGGATTTCAGCATTAGCGGACGTTTTCCACACTTTTTTTAATGGAATGTAAAATGTCTTTATGTCACTTTTTTTGCAAGAGCTAAAGCTTCGTAGGCCAACGGATAAGACAAGTAAACATTTTCGCCACTTGATGCGTTTCCCAACTTTCTTCTGATTTGGCAAAGGAAGACGTGATGCTCGATTTTGATTTAGATTTTTGACACAAGATGTCATATGATCCAACGAGCTTTGCTAGTTTGAATGGAGATCCTTTCTCTGCCTACCTCCTCGTCGTTGGTCCCCACAGTGTCCTGGGCGAAGCTCTGCACGGTCTGCAGCATGGACAGGAGGCGCAGCAGCGTGTCGCAGTTCCAGGGAGGGAGCAGGTAAAGGAGGTGCTGGAGGAACTGCAGCTGGTCTGCTCCTCTCAGCACTGCGTGAAGAATAAACCAGGGTTACCTGCTGAGCCGCAATGATGCTGCAACCTGCGCTCTTCAAAACCTCAGTGCAACAACTTACAGAAACATACAGCTCGGTCATAAACAACCAATCAGAGTCAGGAGGAGGGTCTTAGCGCTGTCAATCAGCTTGTGTAGGTGCTGCTTACATCCTACCCCTTACTCTCTGCGAGGTTACGGCTAGTTCTTCTCACCAGAAGTGTCCACGAACGCTAAAGCTAGTTAGCATAGCCACAGATGACGGTGGATAAATAGTTTTCCTGTAACGGCAAGTCGTTTCTCCACCATTAGCAAACTGAGTGGCACAAGCATGACTGACAGCGCTAAGACCCTCCCCCTGACTCTGATTGGTGGTTCCTGAGTAAATGGTGCATTTCATCAGATGGGTATACGACCACAGGGAGCTTCCATACCGTCACGACATATAGCGACAGTTTTAACAAATATGTCAAAAAACATCTTTTTAAAATAAGAGTTACATCTGCAGCTTTAATAGCAAATTTTTATAAAATGAGAAAAAAATTTAATTATCCCTTCACCGACTGCACCTGTGAGGTACAGTATTTGTTCAGGACAACAGCAGGCGTCTTGCGTTCACATACGGTTAGAGTGCAGGAAGGCGGGGTAGAGCTCCCGGGGCAGCAGAGGGTCCGGCATGTCGCGCAGGAACTCCTTGAGCAGCGCCGCCACGTCGTGCACGCTGTGCTCCTCGTCCAGCTGGACGTCCACCCCCATGTCGAAGTCTTCACGCAGCTACGGGAGCAAACGGGAACGCTAATATCACGAAGGAACTCGAGCTCATTAACATGAACAACAGGCTTGTGACATGTTGGGGTCACACAGGGGTCACTCTACCCCCCCTGTGGATGTTATTTCTAAATAACAGGATATATCACTTCATCAGTTTGAAGATTATATTTATTTTTGCAGCATCCAGCAGTGAGTAGCAGGAAACGGCGCAGAGTGAACCAGGGGACGACGCTTCTGTGTTTTATGGTCAGGAGAGTGAAAGAAGCAGTCAAATTGGGGTCACAGCTCTTAAAATAAAAACGTATTCATGGGTCAGGCTTTAGTTTGGTGGCTTTGACCTCATTTCAGGCTTTAGCAAACAGAGTCAGCTGTACGACAACAAAAAAAAGGTCTGGAAGTAGCTGAAAGGTGAAGATAAACTACACAAATATTAGCCAGAAAGCTAAAATATCTCAATATTTCAATAGTTGAAAAGATGTGATGATTGATGTAACGTGTCTAACAGTTATAAGTCATAAGTAAACATCCATCAATAAATGTATCCATTCATTAGACTAACTTAGTCAAGATCTCCATGGTAACAGGTGGTGTTATTGCCACTGAACCAGACAAAAACTGAAACTTCAAGGGAACAAAACCTCAGTAGAGATAATGTTTGAGAAATCAAGAGAGCTAGCTTAGCTTAGCCAACCTGTTGGTCACGTGTTATAGCTATGGAGCAGTTTCTGCATAATTTATGTTCCATTTAGATCTAGTTTTGGTAGCTTTTAGCTTTTCTTTCTAGGCGATGATAAAAGTTAAAATCGTCTTAGACATCATAATTTACCCTCTGCTGAGTATCTTTGCTTTTCCACTTGATTTGATTTGCAAGTCAATTCTTTGTGCTTTGAGTGAGCAGATCTTATCACCGGCTGCTGACTTAACCGCTGTCGCCACTAATTTATTTCAGCCCATGTTCTCTGTAAAAAATAAATAAATAAAAGATGGACAGGAATGTGATGCTGCGACGCCACAAATATTTGACAATGTCAAATGTGCACAACGCCGTTCCAGGCTAAAGCCACGAAGCTCGGAAACTACGGCTCACATTTTTTTGACATCTGGCCTCACTTAAAAACAAACGGAAGCATTTTGAATATTTATATAATTTAAAAAAAGAATACTGTCAGTTAAATTTTACATAAATATGTATAGATTTTAAGGCTGTTTAATGTATTTGTTATTCCACAGTGTAACTTTGTGGGTTTTATCAGTTGTTTATGATTGTGCTTTAATGAGACTGAAGATTGAAATCAGCCGCCTCACTATAATCTCACATGTAAATGTTCATTAATAGGTGTTGTCTGTCAGTTCAGCTAATATATGCTAATAAATGCTCTTAAGCACCTATGTTGTGTTTACATATTACATATACAAAGAAAAAGTATGATTAATAAATATCTTATTAATTATGTATGCTTAAAATACATAATTTTAAGCATACATAAAATTATGTATTTTATGTATGCTTAAAATTATAAGCTTAAAATCATCTGGTCTTATCAGACCAGATGATCTGATAAGGCCAGATCATCAGAATTTTTTGTATGAAGCTATGCTAATAAATGCTAAAAAGCAATGCTTTCTATCATATATTGTTATTGTGCCTTTTGTGTGATATTACAGATTAAGTGAAGTAATATATACAATCCATTTTATTTATTTGAGATATTGTATTCAACTTTACTCTTAAAGATAAAAAGTACAAGTCCTCACCTGTCTAACTCTCTTCTTAGAGCTCCCGACTCGGAAGATGCCGACAGTCTGGAGCCCTGAGGACGAGGTTAGTGAGTATTAACCGCTGGGGGTTTTGTTATCAAAGGGACCGGCAGACCCCCAGGAAGACCCTCCGGTCTCACCATAGGTCTCGATGTGGCTGCAGCACCTCTCCACCACCCGAGGCACCTGCCTGTAGATGGGGTTGAGGCTCAGCTTGGACTGGGTCCTCCCTTCGGACGGCGATTTCTTCAACTCCAGTTCGGCCGGGTGGGACAGCTGCAGCGCCTCCAGCAAGCGAGACTGACTCTCTACGAGGTCAGAGAGACAGTCCACCGACAGCCCGCCCTGCGACGCAGAAATACACGGTCGGAGGTCATCAGGTTCACAACATTAAAACTCTTTTCTGCTTTGACATAAAACAGATCACATGATACCGTTTTACTTTACACATTGTGTTGTATTGTGTTGCAATGGACCAGGCCAGGTTGTATCTTATTTTGCCACATTGTATCACATTGTATGTATAATTACATCAGAATTTCTAATATTGTGTCTTATTGTCACCTTTCTAAAATCATCGTCTTTTTTTTTTTTTTGTCAAAAGTGATTTTCTTTTCTTCTCTTAATAATCTTTTGGCAATGAAAAAATGGGTGATTTTTCTTTTCTTTATGTTTTTTTTAATTGTTGCAAAAAAAAAAAAGACATTATTTTAGGAGGGTGACAACATTATTATTATTATTATATAATATTCCATAGAAGTAACTGGCCATTTATCTTACTTTACTAGTACGTCTAGCTCCGCTGGTTCATTCTTTCACTTATAACATGGGAAAAAATTCTTATTAAGTTGTAAGTTTAATAATCTCAACTGCTTTCGTATATCAATATTAAGAAATTATTGACTTAAAAGAAGCTCCTATTTCTTGTTGAAATGCTACTAAATTAGTTTTGTCTCATTTTAAGATAGTTGCACTAGAAACTAGACCAATAATACTTGGTAAGATTTTGTGTGTTTGCAGAGTGAAGGTCACACAGCTGCTGCTCGAATCAAAACGACATCTCTTTACTGTGTTTGCTTAGGCGGCAACATGCTACAAATTTCCACAGTTTCATTTTAAAACAGAGGCATGTTTTTCATCAGGATGAAATGATTGGCCTCTGAAGCATCACTGTTCTCCAAGGGACACGTTTCTGTCTACGTGTCGAGAAGAATTACACTCTTTATGCTCAGTTATTTTGGATGCAGATCAAAATTCTGCACACATACAATAGCAAGAAAAATCCTAATACTTCTGGGACAGACTGGGGCACAGCTACTCTCATATGTAAGTGAATCTAACACAAGGACTATTCTGACTCGCTTTTATCTATAAATGTTGAGATATGTAAGCTTGTAAATAGCACTATGAATACGTCATTCAGATTTAGACGTACACGTCTTATAGTTGTGACTAAACACATTGGTGAGCTCAGAAAACAATGTCGCAAAACTCAAAGTGAAGTTGAAATAATTTGTGCCTCAAATCTCCTCGAGGAACATCAAGAGTCTAGAGGAATTTCCTCAGTGGCAACGACAAGCAGAACACTGTGGCTCATAAAACCCAAGATATTTCCTCCATCTGAAGTGTGTTAAATGCACACATCGGCAAAACGTTTGTGGACGGCGAGAAAAATGATGAGGTTTGTTTACTTTAAATAAGCAGTGACTGCATTTTTCTATATTTGTTAATAACTGTATTTAACTTATCCTCCGTCTTTCTTGTTTTTATTATTATCATAAGTTATTGGAAATGTCTTCATGCACAAAACAGTCTGAGGAGTGACGTTTTTTGGAAACGTTTTTCATTTATTTACAAGTCAAAGTTTCTAAACCTGCAGAAGTTTTACTTAACCACGACCGACAAAAAGAGTTTTTGACTTTTGAATTTTAAACCAATTAGAACCGGGTCAAAAAATACTACACTTTCCTTTATCTCTTATACTTCAGTCACAATATCTCCAAAGTTTTAATGGAATTTGCTTAATAATCTTAATAATCAGCAATAAAGCGTTACAATCTAGGCTAGCACCTGTGCTGTTCATCATAGTGCTGGTATGAAGAAGGGCGAACATGAAATGACCAAACTGAATCTCCAGCTGTTGTTTGTGTTTCCATAGAAGTATGTGCTAGCAAGGCGGCACAGCTAGGTTCCACAGGAAGTGAGAAAACAAGACAATTAAAACTCTAATTGGCTTTGCTTTGAAGATTGTGGTGTTAAGTTTTATTGATTCTGTTCTTTTCTTTAGATATATTAGACATATTTCTTCAATATTAGTGATGGATAGTCTCACTAAATAAGCTGTACGGTAGACAGATCTTTGGAAGAGACGGATGGGACAAAACGATAAAATTCTACTGCTGTTTACATGCAATGAGCCTTTTGTGGTTAAATTAACTTTCTGCATGAGTTTTATGTACATTTTTTAAAAATTTCTCAAAGTTACAATCTGAGGAATGACTTAGTGAATAATTCCAAAATTCTTTGGTGGAGAAAATATTTTGTTTTGACTTTAACCACATTTCTTTTTTTATAAATTTTTTTTCCTCAAGAAAATGTTTATTAAGCAATAATTGAAATGGATAATTGCCACAAGTCCTACATGGTGGTGTTTTTTCTTCTAAATGCTTCCAGCCCTGACAGGCTCCTAAAAGCTCCACCTGATTGCTGCTTCATGCTCAATTGCTGTCCTCTGTGGCTGTAATGATGCTGATTATGAGCTTAGGAAAACAACTGGTTTCAGATCAGCATGTAGACAAATAACTGGTGAGCCTTAATCATGTGTGTACACACACACACACACACACACACACACACACGTGGAAAAGGACAGAATTTGCCCAACGAACACACAGCAGTGGAAACACAAGAATTTGATGTTTTCAAGTTTTCAAATACGTTACATATTAGTCTGTAGTTTTTAGTTAAGATACAGCAGCACTAGCAACTGGAATTAGCATGTGAGATTCAGGTCAGAGTACACTATTTAAAAATGTCTTCTTTTTTTTGAAAATGTGGGCATTTCTTTGCTGATAACAGTGGAAAACCTTAACGTTACAGTGCTGATATTTTTATTGTATGGTTAGTGTCTGAGTTTTTCAGGTTAGCGTGTAAAAAAAAATTGTGTTTCCAAGAACTATCTGCAGAAATACGCAACATTCACAGGTTTCACTGACTAAATGTGCGTTCCTTCTGTGCGACGTCTCTGTTGCTGAAGTCTGAAAGCGAAACCCATCTCACCCTTCTTTGTCCTCGGCTGGCACTGTCCATAACTGTCGGCGCCGCCGCTTTGCTCTGCGTGTCGTACACTGGCGCCGGAGCCACTGAGTTGGCGGAAGGCGACCCGGGGACTCCGCCTGTGATGGACGAGGAGCTGCCCAGAGGTTTGCTCCCGTTGAAGAACTGCCTCTTCTCGGCCCTGAAGCGCAGGACGCTGGCCTCCAGGTCCAGACAGTCACGCCTGCTCTCCTTCAGGGCGTCCTGGCGCCGCTTGTATGCCTGGTCGTTGGCGATCGCCTGGGAGAGCGGGATGCCGAATGCTTTGGGGGCATTTTCTGGGGAAGAACGTAGGGAGTTATTCCAAGAGACCGAGACTAACAAAAAGGGCAACATGGACACATAGGTGACAAATAATCATGTCGAAGAGACATTTAGAGACCAATTAACCCAACTGTTATGAGTTTGGACTGTTACCAAGTGTTTTAGGTCCAGTTTCTAGTGTAAATATCTTAGTAAACTTGAAATAAGACAAAACTAACTTACAAGATATAGAGGCTTGTTTTAAGTAAATAATTCCTTAATATTGATTAAAAAAAATTGTTTCATTGGCTGATTATTTAACTTAATTTATCTGCCAACAGAACATTTTCATCAATATGAAGGAATTATTTACTTAAAACAAGCTGCGGAAAATTTGCTTTTAGTTTTGTCTCATTTCAAGTGTATTAAGGTATTTGCACTAGACCAAAAATACTTGGTAAGATTTGGTGTTTTTTGCAGTGTGGGAGGAAGTCGGAGTACACAGAGAGCACGAGGCATAAAAACATTAACAAAAAAAAAATCATATTGAATTATCTTAATTTAATGTGAATTAAGATAATTCAAAGATAATACACAGAGAAATTATTGTCATCTGTCTGTATTCTAAAGAGAGAGAGAAAAAAACCCGGTAGATGCGTTTCCATTCCAAGTGTACACAAAACTTTTTTTACATTCTGCTAATGTAAAAATAAAAAAAAAAACACAATATTGCAATTGCAGCATTTCCATTAATCACAAAATGCAATTAAAATCGCACCTGAATAGCTTGTTCACACGATAAGTCCATAAAACAACATGGCGACGACAAATTTAAACACTTAACCCTCCAAATGTCTTACATCAGAAGGTCAACGGCAAATGACGGCTGAACATCAGCTTCAGGTTGGCCTGTCAGAATTGTTCTTATCATTAAAGTTTGCTCTTTCAAAATTAGATGAATTTCCTTTAAGCAAATTTGTGTAATTCCAACTTGTGCACTTTTAAGGTCAATGTAAACACAGCTAAGTCCCAATTAATTCCTGTTAATGTTAACGTCTTCATTTCTGATCACATCTGACTTTCTGACTGCAACTAACTCTCAGGTGCATTTAATGAGTTCTTGTCAGAAGATTAGATCTCTAAAAATCGCTAAACAAGCCGAGCACTTAACAGAACTGAATTACTTCTACCTGTGCCATTAAAATGCATGAGGTAGGAAGCAGTGAGGAGATTACCCTCGCTCCATCTATTCACTCTGGCACTCAGAGAACCGTGAAGCAGCACATGATAGCCTGAATGAAAAACACATGGGCCACCAAGTGACGCCCACGTGCGCCAACACCCGGCAACCAGGTCGCGCAGCAGAGAGGGACTGGAAGGAGGCCACGTAAATCCTTAAATATATGGGATTGACTGAGCCTTAAATAACTGCGCAGACTTCTGCTCTCAGCAGTTTGGCTGAAGGCGTTCCAAGATCATCAATAAAGACAGCAAAAGAAACTTGGGAATGATGAAAGTAAAGCTTGGACGAAATTATTTTTTTATTAAGTGTGCATAAAACAAAAAAAAAAAATGCCATATTGTGTTCATATCAAGCCAATTTAATACTTATTTTGTCTGAAGTTTCTGAAGGTTTTCCAGTTCTCAATGGAACATAGTACGTAACGCAGTAAAATTCAAAGTAAATTTTCTTTTTCACCCTTTTTCCTTCAAATCAAATTCAAAGTTTCCAGTTTAAACTTTAACTGTCAATAACTCAGCTTTCTGTCGTCCAGGCCCCGTTTTCCCTTTAATGCTGTGTAATTTCTGGCTGAAGTGACTGAGCTCACCCCTCCTCCACATGTACCCTGGTCAGGTGCCACAACACAGATAAGCTCCTTGTTCTGATGTCTGCAACAACTAGCTTCTTGCAGTGGAACGTGCTAATGGTCACTGCAGCTAGACTAGCTTGTTCACAAAGCATGAGGCCACAATGAAGCAGTATTTACCCCATTAAACGTTTTGTTAGTTTCTTTTTTACCCGATCAAATACAAAAGGCAGTTTTCAAATGATTATTTTGATTCATGAAGGGGAAAAGCTATTCAGACCAACCTGGACCAATGTGGAATATGAATCCGCCTCGTTGTAAATTCATGAATCAGCAGTGATTATTTAGGTTGTCTGCACCACTTGAGTTTGATTCCAATAGCAATATACAGGACGAGATATTGTCAGACGTCATTTAAATAGCAACGATGTAGAAACAAGAAGAAGGATGAACGATCTCAAAGAGCAACACATCACACCCTGATCCCTAGAAATTGATGATAAGTCTAAGGGGAAAAGGTTACAGTTACATCTTGAGCTTAAAGACTCTTGAAAACCACACTGAGAGCTGACAAAATGACTCCAAGATCTGTGACATTTACACTGTTACATCTGGAGTAAAGACAACACAACATCTCAAACAAAGATCATCATCCGACATGGTGGTAGGAGGATGATGTTCTGACTTGCCACGGAGGGAAAACATCCAACTCCTTTCGGGGCTTGAGGTCGAGCGCAGTTGGGTTAGGAAGTTGGACAATGATCCAAAAGCCACCAGGAAGTCTGTCTCTGAACGAGTAAAATAAATAAAGGTTTTGTAGAGGTCTAGTCTACAAAACCTTTGTTTAAAACACTCTTTCCCAGTGAGTGAAACTGGCTGCTTTTTGTATTTCCTCAATCGTTCAATGATATAAACACATTTATCTAAAAGATTTAAGTGTAGCGAACAACTAAAATCTAAGGGGGGAAAATACTTTCCCACAGCCCGGTTTGGGTTTACCTGAGTACCTTCATAGTCTAGAAAATATTAGGAACTTCACTGAAACATTTTCCAGGTGTGGATCGGTATGAAAAAAGTCTGTTTCCAACTTCATTCCCTAGCTCTGTTTCTGTGACAGGTGGCAATACTATTACTTCTACAAAGTCGGCCAATGACAGTGTCAACAACTCAAAGTTGTGTTTGTTGCTCCCCAACAAACACAACTTTCCACTTCTACTAACATCTGCCTTCCAAAGCCCCCTACCCCCGGGGGCTTCCCCAAGGGTTGGTTTGGGTTTGCCTTTGTGGTACACAGGAACATAGGATGCAGATATGCTTCATGCCTTTCTTGCAACACAAATGTATGCGATTGAGTGATAAGGTAATGGTGCAAGGTGACTTAAATGAAGACTGACGCCACAGTGTCCTGATTAGCAGCTAATCAGGAATGGAAGGTGAACAGGATTTTTCACCCGCCACCAAAAACTTGAATATAAGAGCATGAGTCTACTCCGTCATTATATTTATTAGTATCCAAATTAATAAGAAATAGTCTTCTGGTACTGTTCTACTGATTTGCATAACCACCAATCCACAGGAGGTGAATCTCTGATAGTCTGGTAGACAATCATTCAGCTGATCATTTTTGTTCATTAGTCCTGATTTGGTTTTGTCTTTAAGTAAAATAATGTATGACGTATGCAGACAAGCGCTTGGGTGATTTCCTTTAAGTTGCTGTGATATGCATGCCTCTTTGTATAAGTTTTAAGAACTTAAAACAATAAATGATGCTTAGTTTTAACATGGGAATTTTGTTTTTTTTACTTTCTACAAGCTTTTGAGGCAAATTGTCAAAGTAGTAGACAATAAAACCTTTTCTAGAGATTTTTTAAGCAGTAGAACATGTGCTTTCCACACTTCAGGAATTTCCCCTGCACTAATGACCACATTTGATTCTTATCAACATCATCAGCTGAGCCAGCGCATATATTTAGTAACGGTAATTCTTCAGATTGCCACTTAAGGAAGAACTGCTTTCCATAAACACTAGCAGCGGCGTAGAGGAACCCTTCGTCTCGTTTTCCCTCCCAATAATCTCTCTCCTAAATAAGCGAGGCATCGTCACCAACAGGAACAGGCTTCAGACTGTTGTTCAGTAAGCCTGCGCTTATTCCTCAGTGTTGATGTTTATTAATGGCCTGATTCATCATCCATGATGTTGTCTCTCTTTTAGCTGTAATTACTAGCAAAATAATCACATTGATGTGTTTAGCTGTTTGCACTCGAGCTGTTTGCTTGTACAGGAAGCAGCGCATTTAACATCTGACTGATTCGGCCAACAGACACATGAAGTGGATGTTTAGATGCCCAATAGCCGCAGGCTGTATTGATAAAGACTTTATAGTAGGATGTTGGTAGGAAAATGTATGCTTTTAAGGGAAAGTTGTGCTAAATAGTTCATGACCTGTGCCTCGCTTATTTGTTTTTTTGTGTCTTGAAAGTGGACATTATAAATGACTTTAAAAGGCTTTAAAAGATTTGAAACAGGTGGAGAAGATTGTCTTCTAGCAGAATGCAGACCTTTGGGTGTGCTGTGGTGGCGCAGGGGTTAAGCACAACCCACATATGGAACCTTTAGTCCTCGATGTGGCTGTCGCAGGTTCGATTCCTGGCCTGATGACCTTTGCCGCATGTCTTCCCCTTCTCTCATTACCCTCTTTCCTGTCAATTAACTATCAAATAAAGGCCACTAGAGCCAATCAAACCTTTAAAAAAAATGAATGAAGACCATAAACATACCTGCTGGCCTGGTCAAAGGCCAGACCTCAGTCATATTGAGGTTAACTGAAGTTAGCAATTTAATGAACCTCAGCTACTATGACTGAAACTAATCCCAAAAAGATTTGCAGCTGTAACTGTAGCAACATTTGGCTCTACAATGTCCTGAGTCAGGGCTCCTTATTTATGGAAAAAAACAAAATAAAACATCCTTCTTCTGTTTACGCTTCTCTGCAATTACATAATATAACTGTTCTGAATTTAGACTCCAACAAAATGCTCTACTTCTGATGTCCATAGAACAGTTTATTTTACAACGTATCAAAATTCTCAACATAAAAGTCATCCACTGGTCAAGAATGACGATCTTTTAAAGTGTGAAGTTTTATTGTGTAAAGTTGGTTTGCAACAGTGTTTTCAGGATCAAAACATAATGAAAAAATGAATAAACATTTTTTAAAAAGATGACAAGTTCTTTCTACATTAGCCTTACCCTGACTTTGTTTGACTGCCAGGGCAGCAGGGATTAATTGTGAAATGAACACTAAAGCTCAGATAGGAAGACAGCTGTGTTTGTGTTCATAAATCTGAGTCTTCTGCCTCTGGAGCGTTTCCAGTCATCAGCTCAGACTCTTCCAGTAACGTAGGATTGCTGCAGATTTATTGCACTGCTGCTCAGGATTCTCCTCTGTTTTCCTTTAGCCACAGCAGCAGTCGGATAATAATATGGATCATCTGGGGTATTAATCTTTAAAAAGAACTGCTGGTTTAACACTTGTTGCCCTCCAAGTACACCGAGGGCTGCCCTTAGGCAGTACAGGTAAATGCTAAAGGCGCCAGGAGTGTAGGGGCGCCATAAAAAGGGGCAAGAAAGAAGTTGTTTTTTTAGGTAATATAATTTCTTAATGTGAACATTTCTGTACTAACTTAGCCTCATGGTAAAAAATAATAAATGCGACATTTAAAACTAATGATACGGTTTAGCTGCCCCTCTTCTTCTCTACTAGTTGGTCTGTTCCTGCATACTGTATGCAAACAATCAAGAACAGAATTACAATTGTGCAAAAAACTTTGTCGATATTCCCCTAACGTTGAAATAAAAATACAATTTCATAATTGCAGACCATACATTCAATGAGAAACTCAATTAAAATCACATGTGAACATATTTGTTCTCACGATAAGTCATTAAAAAACATGCTGCATCATCATCATCCTACCAGTTTCTGTTTTTGTCTTCGTCTTTTCCGCCAGCAGCAACATCCGGTTGTTGATCACATGACTCGCAAAAAAAAGTATTTCCATTGCAGTTTTTACAATTTTAGAAATACACAAATTTCGATACAGCCAAAATATGACATTATACTAGTGCAAAAACTTTTTCATCGAAAACTGAGTTGTTGCTTTTATTTAATTGGCATGTTTCTATAAGGCAAATTTATTTTTGTAATTCCAATTTGCACAATCGGAACTGCGGCAGAAAACTATTAGACAGGAAAAGCCTCAAAATCAAAAGTGACAAAATCTCGCCTACAGCGACAAAATGTCCACTCCCATTAACTCTAGTACCAACCAGCTCGCCACACAAGCTTCACATCTGATTCCTTCACAGCCACTCTCCAAACAGATTACGGTTGCCACGGCGTAATCCTGTTATATGTACTGTAATCTGCAACCTGCTGACCCCTGGAGGCAGCAGGAAAGCAGCACCAGGCCCCGATGTCCTGTGTTTTGATTAGCCTGGTCAACATGACCGGTCCAGAGTCTGTGTCTGAGAGGCTGCAGGCGGGATTTAGAGGTCTGCACAGACAGCCAGGAATGTGTGTGTCGAGTGTGTCGGATGGTATCTCGCCCTGCAGCGATAATCACCTGAAACCAGAGAACATCTCATTCTGAGGTTTGAGTCACATGGCTTGATGGAGGTAAATAAACGAGACGAGCGGGCGGGAAGGAACAGACAACACAATCAGGGTAATTTCGACAGATGAGTGTGAGCAGCCTCTGTTTACGCGCGTTCAACTACTGATGCCCCAGGAAAGGAAGCTGCATCGGACGCAGAGCGATTAAAGCAGCAGCTGATGCAAACAGAGCCGCAGAAACGTCTACGCTTACGACCAACGCAGCTGTCTTTGTTTTCCGTTTGGCTGCTCAACAGAAAAATGAAAAATATAAAAAGCAAATAGTGTAAAACTGTGGGAAGGATGTGGGATAGACCCATAGCGTAATAACAGACACATCACACACAAACATCTGTCCTGGTCCATTGTTGGAGTGCGAGTCCTTAGTTTTAAACGGCACACAAAGAACTCTTTGGCATTCGTAAATGTGGCTGGATAACGCAAAGCACGTTCAAAAACCCATCACAGAGAAACCTCAACTTGCCTTGAATCCAGTTCTGACTGCACTTATGTGGCAGCCCATTGTTCCTGGTTGAACAAAACTGTCAATCCAGACAGACACCAGGTTTTCTGAATAAAATTAAATCAATCTAATTCTTTGTTTTTTGCACAAATTCTTATAGGCTGTAATACAACGAGGCTTGGGGATTAATGTGGAGGCTACAGCAGAAGTGACGATGTCTGTCATATGATTCAAAATAAAACTACATACTGCTACAATTAAATTGGCAAACACAGTCCTTATTTAGTCAACAAATTCTTTCTGCAGAGTAGGCCAAGACATTTTTTCTTCAACTGGCTTATTTGCGTAATGCACCGCTCCCTATCAGCCACACATCCCAGGTCATTTTCACCTGACTCTCTCTGCGGTACTTCAAATTTGGCTGGACTGCCAGTGAAATTAAGGACTTGAAGGTTTAAATTCAGTTCATTAACCATCCAAATTTGACCCAATTTGTCAAATTAAGTCAAATTTGGCTCAATTTGACCAAGAAGCCTGGTTTACCATCAAATCAAGCTAATTACCCAAGCTTCTTGGTTAGCTCATTAACCAAGGAACTATGATTGTGACATTTCCTCCTTGAGTAATTCAGTTGTAAACCCTTTGACACAGCCTAAACAATACTGTGGTTGTTTCCAGAAAACGGGCTGTTACCTTAACAACGGTGACACAGCACCACGTAAAAGCGCTCAGCCAGTGACTGTGTTCATTCATTATTCAGTTTATGTTACACTAAACCAGCAGAAACAAAGACGCACATGCCTCCCTCTGGGAACCCAGCATGATTCAGTCTGCAGCCCTGAGCCTCCTCGTGCTTTATAAACACTGTTTTTCAAGGGGGACCAAAAGTGGTTAGCGCTAGTAAAAGCCACTGGAAGTCAGCGGCGGTGATGCTGGTTGAACAAACAGAGGGGACATTGTGCTTCATGATGACGTTCGCTGTGGTAAACATCGGATTCGCGGAAATGCGTTCACGGCTCGTCTTGGGAGACAGGCCCACGGCAGCGGATGGCATTGTGTTTTACCGCTTTAATGTCGGAGTGCTGCGTCAACTTACCTCGCTCCTTCTTTTCCTTTGAGAAGGAGTCAAACCGTCTGCGGATGGACTTTCTTCGTTTGCGTATTTCTGCGGGGAGAAACGAAAAAACAAAGTTACAACGAATGTTAACCGTCAGATCGTCTGCGCTTCATTCTCAACAATAAAGATTGTGCAATCCACGGTCTGAAATGTCTTTCTTCAATTTATCGTATTGTGTACTGTTGAGATCAAACACTGCGCTGTCCTCTGTGCGGAAAAGCTCAGTTGTTTTTGGCCATCTTTTGGGACAGAAGTGAACCCAAAAAGCTCGCCAACGTCTTTTTCGTGTTCCGTACAGACTGCATCCTCAGCACAACTTTCTTCTCTTCCCTCAGCAGCAGAGCCGAATGTTTCTGCAGACGAGCCATAGCCGTTTGTTTGAACACCCTGCTTTCTTTCATGAGTGTAAGAAAAGGGGTCCAAGAAAAACACAGAGACAATGTTTAATGTTTGCACTTTGGATTTCATGCGATTCACCATCGCAGCGCTGCCTGGTTGTGAAGTGGTACGTACATGTCTTCTGAGTCTTTTTTTTCTTCTCGCTAGCATCCAAGTTAGACTTTGTAAAACCACCTTTCCCTGCTGTTTTATACTCAAACATGCAACATCTATAGACTAAAATGTTTGTCTATCCTTTTTTTTTTTTAACAGAGTTGCTCAAGGTAAGAGTCTCTGCACTGAAAAATCAACTTTCTTACATATAATCTCACTACTTTTGCTCAATCTGATCGAAAATCAAATCGGATTTCCAACCAGATCTGATGTGAGCTAGCAGTATCCCCACAGCTTCATGCAAAAACATGAGTGTTGGTTCACAGGAACTTCACCAATTCCTTATGGAATTTGTTTCAAAGCAGGTCGATTCTCTTTTACAAGCTCCATGTTTCACTTTTCGGACTTGTTTATGTGCAAGAATCCCGGGGTCTGGTGTTTAGAAATGACTAATCCGAGGATGGATTAGTCTTTTCCCAATTACGTAAGGATTTGATTTATTACCTACAGTTGCGCTTTCCAAAATACCTGCGACATGAGTAACAAAATCCCTTCCTTTTTGTTTTCAACCTTACTGACAAGGAAATTTTCAAAAATAGACAAAGAAATAGAAACAGAGCGGGGGGGAGAGCGTTTCAGCTGTTGGGATAAAGAGGTCAAATTCCCACGACTGCAGGAAATTAAGGTTTATTTCTAAAGTGCAGAGCTCCTCCCAGTGAACACACGGCACTTCCATCTAAGGCTTATTTTCTATTGATGAGAGTGTGTTGCTGCACTTGTACATTTACAAAACACAGAGAGAGATTTTTGCAGAAATGCAAAGTTCTGATCTTTTTTTGCTTAGCTTTTACAAATTTAAGTTCTGGCACCTGTGTAAATAAATACCTGGAAATCATCTGACTACAACCCAACATCTGTCTGTGGGTTGGAACGTTGCTAGTTCGAGAAAGGAAGAAGATGAACTGCAACGCAAAAGATGCAAAGATGCTGAATATTTTCCAAAATCTGCCAGGTTCCAGCCATGAACGTCAATCTTTATTCAGATTCCCATGGGATGGACTACAAGCATAATATCACCGTGAACTGGAGAGAATGTGAACATGATGGTCTGTAGAATAAATCCTAAAAAGAAAAAGAAAAAACAACAACATGAAAGTATGTGATCAAAAGTGAAAAACTGAAGGAGTGTGACGATGCTTTTCTGCAAGCCCTCTGAACTACTAGAAAGTAATTTGCTGTTGGTGTCTGTGTCCAAACACATGGCGACAGACATGATTAAAAACCCCTGGAAGTGCAAATATTTGCAGGGATTAGTGTGTGAATTCTGTTAATTTAATTCGTTTTTTAACAAACAAAAGGGTTCAGAGTAATATCCTAACTACATCTCTGGCAATAACCCCCCCCCCAAAAAAACAATAGCAGCTGCAAGTTTTATTAAATTCTTAATCTGAAATTAGTCTCCATCATAAGTTAATCGAAAGATCTGGTGTTTTCTGGTCTCTCTGCCGCTCTGAGTTTGATTATTTTTGAATTAAGAGAAGGTAGACGGGCTGGAGAGAGGATAAAACGAGAAAAACAGACGGCACAAAAGACGAAGACCCAGAAAAGAGACTCAAGAATAAAGGGGCATGAGAATGAACTCCAAAAACAACAACAAAAAAATGAGCAGTGAGGGATCTGGTTAAAACGTGATATGAGAAAACAAAAATATGGAGTGAAATCTGATAGTAGCAGCGAGGCAGACTGAGGGAGAACGCAGCAGAAGCCCGAGGAGGACGAACGGGTAGAAGGGCGGCACGGCGGGAGCCGAAGCCTCGGCCGAAACAGACACGTTGCTCTGCGGAGATTTCCCCCCTCAGGGGAGACGAGGAGCTAAACTATTCCCACACTTGCTCACTGAGAGCTTTGTCTGCAAGCCAGGCAGAAAAAATAAAGAAAATATAAAAATCTTCCACTCAGCTGATGCTAATAACCTCTGTCACGTTGCCCTTTGTTGTTCCAAGTTTATCTTCTTTAGATCAAACTTACAGCGTCCTCATCTTTAGAGGGTTGTTTAAAGAACTGAACTGTGCCTCTGTTCGACAAGGAAGATGTGGGAAATTATAAATTTGAAAACTTTTAGAAATCTCCAAGGAACAATAATGGCGGTTTGCTGTTCAACGAGTTCCAGATTATCTGATTACAATCTCAAGTTTCCAACAGATTTAATCCCGTCAATATTCCTTAAACAAAACAAAAGAATCAGCCGAAGAAAAGATGTGCGGAAATAAATTTAAAAAACTAAGCATAAGACACAATTTCAAGGCGTAAAGATATTTAGTTTTATTCCTAACTATGCTTCAATTTTTAATTGACGTAATTTTACACCAAACTTTAGCTTTTGACCATAGGATGATTTGTTTGTAACATGCAAGCATGTTTCATATCAGCAAACTGTAAAAGTTGAATAGTTTAATGAAGGTTGTTGAAAGAGGTTGTATTTCCTTTTTTTTTTTTTTTTTTAACCAGTACTTCACATATCAGTGTATACTTGACATTTTTATTGCCATGGAAACTACAAAACAGAAAATAGAAAGTGGTTCATCCCTGAGGTTTTTTTTTTTTTTTTTTTGTCTTTCTAATCTGCGGCCCAATAAGAAAAAGATGTCAAGTTACATTAACTTTTTTTTTTTTTTTTTAAATGTTCTGAGAAAGATATGAGAAGATTTCCAGAAAATGATACAAGCAGAGAGTCTCACAGGAAGAGGAAGAAATGCAGTAACTTGACCTCAAAAGACATTTTTTATAGAATATTTTGGTGGTTCTGTTTCGATGAGGAAAGTTCTTGTTGCTGAAAATGTTTTTTAGTTTTTAACTTCAAGATCAAATGTATTCTTTGTCCTATTGTTGAAGAAAAAAATAACTTCAGAGGAATATAAAGGAATTAAACAAAAAAAAAAAAAGTTCATTTATTTGGACATTTTGCATTTTTGTCTAGTTCATTAATCATTTTGGTTACAAACCAAAGACAATACAGACTCTTTCAAAAAAAGAAAAATCTAGAAAGGGTCTTTTGAGCGATTTTCACCCTTTGTCAAGCAATTATGAATTCTATTAAAAAATAAAATAAAATGAGGAAAACTCAGTTACGCTTAGATTTTCAAGAAAATGAGTAAAAACTGTGAAATGGTCCTTTATCACGCCGTCAAATCAGAAGCTAGCTTCAGCATTCTGGTATGGTTTCTGGAGCACTAATATAGCGAAGCACAAATCAGTAAATGTTTGGCACTCAAATGTTCAAAATGTTATAAAAACCGCTGGAAACAACAAAATCTGGGACTGGAAAATCTGTACCAGTAAATAAAATCGCCAAGCATTTTTGAAAGACACTGACCAGAAAATGTGAGCAGGAACAAAATCTGCTGTGATTTTTAAGAATTATTATTATTGGATTTTTTATTTTTTTAAACCTTGATGTATGAATTTCATCACTTAGCCAGTCTGGACATCTATGAGAACCAAAGGGCTGCATCTAAAAACGGGAAACTATGTAGAGTGTATTTTGATTTTCGGAAAGCTTAGCCTCAATTAGCCTCACAGACGATGATGTTTTAGGATGCTGCTTACTCGCAGGCTCAGATTACAGGTTTGTTTTGGACTAGATGAGGTGCTGGACAAACGTCCAGAGGAAAGTTCTGGGTCCTTTTAGGGAAATCCTTTTATAGCTCTTAAAGCTTGGACACGTTTTCGTTTGAATGTTCACAGATTTCTCAGAAAAGTAAAATGCTAAAAACTTCTTCCAAGCAAACATAAAACCTAAAATACTAACAGACAGAATTTTCTGTCATCTATGGTTAAATAAAGTGACATATGCACCTACAGAACTCTCTTATTAATATAAGACTGATTGCTTCATTAATTGTGGCCAACCACACTGGTCAAATTCAAGAGGGACCATAATACGTGAAAATCAAAAATTTTCACGTATTATGCAAATTTTTTTTTTACTATCACAGTTTTAAATGCAGCAAAAATCCATATGGAAAAAGAAACTGGACAGGCTGAATGGATAACATTTATGATTAAATCACAATTTATGATTATCATTTAATCACAAACTAATTAAATGATCAAATTAATTTAATCAATTTCAAATAAACAGTGTGGATGTTCTGCTGTTGTCCCAGGCAAAAGTATTCCCATCCTTTTAACTATTTTTAAAAAATGTTTTTGCTGTCACAAACACAAACTTTAATTGTATCGGGATTAATGAGTAAAAATCTGAAAAGTGCAGCAAAAGTGCTTTTTAAACATTTTTATTAAGCTCCCTTTAGCCCTGTGCACAACATTGAATGCTGGGAAATATGTAATGTGTGAAATATTTAAATCAAATTTAAAATCAAAGCACATTCATGTATTAGAAAGGCGCAGTCAAAGTACAGGAGGAAGTGGCATGAGCACACATACACACCACACCTTTCAGATTTTAGTTTTGCAGGCTGATTAAAATGTTTGATTTTTTATTCCATTTCTTCCCACAGGATGAAGTCAATGAGGCTCACTGGGGTTTAGTTTCCCTGAGGGGGAATTTAAAGATACAAACACGGCGAAAGTTTTGTGAAGTGGGGTGGCTGCTAAAGTTTCTCCTTGGGGATGCGAACAAAACCCACAAACTGTGAAGAAAAACACATAACTGAGCTGAAAAAAAAAAAGAAGTATATCGAGCCTCAAGTAGAAACGTGGTCAAAGTTGAGCTGGTTAGTTATTTGAGAAAATGTTGGGAGTCTGAGAAAAGTAGCTTACTGGCCAGATCAGCAAAAAAAAAAAAAATCCCTGTCTGTATCCCTCAGGTCTCAATAAAACCTGGGAGAAAACGACCGGGTCTATGAGGTGTGTGTTGGGGGAGAAAAAAAAAAAACGGCTGCGGCGCATTGGAGCAACTATTTCCCATTATCACGTGGATTCAGCTCTTTGGAGTTCAGGCGGATCAAGACGTTCCATGAAAACAATATTTCAAAGCGGGGAGCATCAAGCAGAGGAATGCCGCGCAAATAAACAGCCAGGATGAAGGCTCGACTTTCCTTCTGAAGCGCTTCAGAGATTCTTACTGCGGTGTTTCTTAATGCGTCAGCAGCCACAAAGTCAAGCACCTTTGGATTGAGGAATGTGGCGTTTTTTTTCCACAGGTATCTCAAAAAGTCACGAGACGGAAAGAAAACCTCTACAGTAATGAATCGATCATATGACGGTTTAGCGTCTGATTGGTTTCAGCTTCTGTTCATTGGGGCAGAGATAATGAAATAAGAGGGTCACAGAAAGGTTAATCTCGAGGCTATGGTCACAGTGTTACCTAACAGAGCGGTATTATACTGGCTTCTTCTTCTACTTCTTCTGCCTGGCAGGATCTTAAAAAAGGATCATGTAAAGAAGCTGCCGCCTTTAATATTTCAGCTCAGATTATTAAGTTTCTACTAAGGATAATATGTTGCAACGATACACTGATCTCATGAGACGAAGACGGTACTCCAAATTTGGTTTATAAGAACAGGATGGGATATTTACGGGAAAAATCCGATTCTTGTTTTCTCTATTTCTTATCTGGAAATTTATCCCAAAGGATGATGATGATGGAAATCTGGGGTCAAGCACAAAAGCCCCGGTTCTCAAGAAGAAAGTGATTCAGCCTACAGTACACTGCAAAAACACAAAATGTTATCAAGTACATTTGGTCTAGTTTCTGGTGAAAATATCTTAATACGATTGAAATAAGAGAATAAAAACCTAATTGACAGGTAGATTTTCTAAAAGATATGGGAGCTTGTTAGTGCCAGATTATTTGGCTTATAACCAGTACTTTTTCATCAGTTTCAAGCTAAAGGTTGAATGCTTAAGAAGCTACTCCACTGTCCTCCTCCTACCTCTGGGAATGTTGATCTTAAAGTCCAGTTCTCTCTCCTCCAGATGGTACAGCGCCACTTCCTGCAGCCGGGCGCGCTCCAGCTCTGACAGGCTCTGGATGGGAACAGGCTGCAGACGCACACTCTGTCCCAACATGGTCGCCCAGGTGTGGTCCCCCTGCAAGCAGAAAAGAGACGGTCTAAAATCTCAGCAAAAATTAGTCCGGGCACTTTGTGTCATTAATCACAGAGACAGGTTTCTGTTCTACCTTGAAAAGTTCAATGAAACAAAGCAGAGTTCATCAAATTCTTCAGAGAAGATGATCAAACAACCATCAAACATTTTGTTTGACGCCTCAAAACGTCCGCAACACAACAAGTAAGAGTTTTCTAGTGACCAACTTCAAGTTAAGAGCTTCTATTCTGGTGCAAAATATAAAGTTATTGCCCTGCTAATTGTGTTTACAGGTATTATTCACTGGTTTATTTTGTCTGAGCCATTCTTTGCAAAGTACCATTTTAAATTTGTCTGTTGACCTTGAGGTCTTTGGTTTTATTTCTCTCATTAGACAAAACTTTGGCCAACACACTGGTAATACATTTTAGAACAGAACGTCAATGTCTGTCAAATTTGTTTTTAGAAAACATACTAAATGTAAACACAGACAGGAAAGTCTTCAGAAAGTTGAAATAATATTTCTACCAGTAACTTTTTAAAAAAAAAAAAAAAAAAGGTTGTCATATCAAGATTTACGATTAGTTAACTTTTCCCAAATGGTTTAAAAGTCCTTTTATTGAGAAGCCAGAGTGACGAAAGTCAGAAATCCACTTTCTAAGGCAGCATAGAGTAACACAGATTTCCCCCTCCCCCACCTGTTACTAGGCAGGCTGAAAGAAGACTACGACACTTTTTCCTTGGAACTGAAACACATTTCAAATATCCAAACATAAAACACATCAAAACGAATAAACAGAAATAAAAAACACACAGAACCAAAACCATTAAAAAAATGGATTATGATTTCTCTGTAAACAGAATCGCCCTTCAAAGAACATTAATCAACAGAATGGAACATATCGAGCTCAAATAATTTCCCTTTTCTCTGTCAGTAGAGCTTGTAAATGTTATTTTGTAGCTTCCGTCTCCTCTTATCGAGCCAATGGAGCATTTGACTCAGATCAGCCGTCTGCCTCTCAGCTGCAGAGGTAAAAATAAACTGTATATAAAATCCTTATATGGTGGTCAAACAGCGTCCAACTTTAAACCGTTAACATAAACTCGTAAAATGCATTGTGTAAAACATGCAGTACCATCAAACACCTTTTGTATACATTCATATAACTGGGTGTATTTGCAGGCACACAAAACACAATCAAGTCTCGCTTAAATATTCATGTGGTCGACTGAATGAAAGTATAAAATGTGGCAGCACTTTGACAGAGGTTTCACTCTAAATAAAAAGGAAAGTGAGACTTTAATAGTGGTAGCCCAGTTTCATAGCAATTTATGTATAAATGTGTTTACTTTCAGTGTGGGCTGTTTTATACAGCTGCAGCCTTCGGATAGCGTTCAGGAAATAAGACAAGTTTTGTGTCCCAAAGACGTATGAGGATGTGTGTTTTTAGGTGTGAAATACTTGAATCAGCCTCGAAACAAACGTAAAACTGCATTGTGACGAAGCTGACTGAAGGGGAAAAAAAAGCCGTGATGCAACATAAAAAGCCAAACTTCAGTTTTAAAAAATGCACTCAGGTATTTAGGAGATGTTAGACAGTTTGTAACATTCAGAGAGACTAGTGCGCCTCACAAAATAGACGAGGAGTAAAATATTATGTGGAAATGCTGATGCAACATCTCAAGACATCAGCCAAAAAGTTTTGATGGAAATAGATATATTGGATAAAAGAATGACCATATGTGTACCATAAAATAGGACACAATTGGGATAAAGCAGTATAAAATCAATGATTTGGAATGGTCCAAAATTTCAGCAAGCTATATACACTTTGAGAAGTTTGTGGGAGGAAACCTAAAATGCTTGACCCAAAGTACCAAAGTCGTGTTGGCAAACTTGTTAATTTGTAAGAGAGACTCGTTGTTCTGGAATGTAGCAAATAAAAACAATAAAACGGCAAACAGTCTGATCTGGCACGTCTTATCTGAATTACTGGTATTTTAAACTGGAATCATGTCGCTTAAAAAGAATCTTGTGAACCAGAGAAGGGGATCTTGAAAAGAGCAGGGTGAATGTAAAGTGTTTGCTGGACAGATTGGTGAGTCAAAGGTCAACCAGAGCCAGACTAACTCATGAAATGTCCGCCTCCCGACTTTTCAAACCCTGTCAGACAAAAATGCAAATATGTCTGCAGTGTGACAGCAGGCGAAAAGGGATTCCTTCCTCCAACTGCTGGGCTCTGAGGAGTAACTGAGGAATTTTGTGCAAAATGTAAATAAGGCATCTGCATCAGGAACACTGTGTTTACTAAAACGTTCAGAGTTTTGGTGTAAAACAAACAAATATTTTAAAGCTAAAACTCAAACCTTTAAGATGGGAAGAGCTAAATCAATTTCACGGCGCCTTCTTTTTGATTATAAATGGTTCAGTTGGGGCATTGTAAAGTCGTAGCCACTGCTACAACTTCAAAATGTTTTTGTCATTTGCAGACTCCAACCAGCATCACTGAAACATAGGAAGCATGCAAATGGATTACGCATTCCATTCTAAACCAGTTTTATTCGTCGTATCGCATAACCTGAAAGAGAAGTTTACAATGCTGGAGATATTGGGGCAACTGTTGTCATTAGCAGCTGGCTAAGATGTTGGGTTTAATTTGTGATATTTTATGGAGTAACTCAGATCTCCACCTTGATTCATTACCGAATACGCATATGTGTAGGTTTATGAAAACACATACCACAGCATGTTACGTTTGAAGCAGAAATGTAAGATATTTAAGATTTATAAAAATATAGAAATATAAAGTGCTTCACATGTGGCTATATTTATTTTGATGTGTAACAGAAAATGTAATGTTTCAATAGTTGATTTTTTGTGTTTTTATGATGTAGCCCTTTGAATTATATTGTTGGTGAAATTTGCTATTGAAATAAACTTGATTGATTGACATGTACGGTTGATGTGTTAAGAACTTTGATTTACCATTTATCTTGCTTTTATTCATCACAGAGATATGAACAAAAAGATGCAAGCATCTGGTTTTATAGAAGTTTAATAAAAAAAGATGCACAATGTTTTGTAACATCGCTAAAAGTCATAACGTATTTTCTCAATTTCTTTTCTTTTATTGTAAAGGTCAATAATATCCCATCCCAGGTCTGCAGTTGCCCAATTATGCTTTGTGTGCCTTCATGATGACAACATATCAGCAGAACAGAGTGATAATATGTTATGACCCCATAATTAACGAAACACTATGCAACATTTCTTACTGCACTGATTCCATTTGTAGCCAGTTTCTAGATTTAAGTTTCCATTCTTCCCGACCTTTCCTTATACCCTGTCTAGTTATGGGCTGCTGTCAATAGCAGGAAGTAGGAAACAAGACAATTCATGCCACATGACAGCCAACCCACACAGGAAGACGGAGCAATGGAGTATTTTGTGCCAGGCTTGCAAGATATTTTTCCACATGTGAACCAAAAACAGTCTGGAGCGGGATAAAAACATCAAATATGAGAAAGACATTTCTTTTTTTTTCATCTCTGGACTAATTAAGAAAACTGTTTTTTTTTTTTTGTTGTTTTTTTTTTTTTTGCTAATTTGCATCAAAAGCATGTTCAAAGAATTGTTTAAATCTGCAAAACATTTGTACTGACAGAATGAATAATCACTGCAGAGAAACACCTGCTGTACCGCACCGATCATTTAGGTTTACAATGAAATATGGCTATTTATAAAAGGAGCAAAAAGAAAAAAAAAAAAATTATGCATAGAAAAGACTAGCTTGTTGCTGTGCCTGCCTCGTGATGAGGTGACGGAGTTACAGAAACACTCTTTAACAGCTAGCAGGTGTTTCTCACTCCTTTCCTCCACATTTGGGATCAAACATGTTGACGTCCTCCCTCCAGGCCTCCATGTTTCTGCATGTTTCTCTCCGTCTTCGTTTTGTGATGTTCCTCATTGGCACCGGTCTTTCGTTTTGTGGTCACCAGTTGACCACAAAACCAAATGAGACCGAATGCCAACCCATGTTAGCCTCGTTAGCTCGAGGTAGTTTATTTTGCACTGCATTCATTTCCATTTCAGTAATGTGAAATGACCTGATCCAGGTGAGTGTTTAAAGAAAGATGAAGTGTTGAATGTCCTGAAAGAACCAGTTCTTTACTTTTTTAGATTAATATTAGCTAAATCTCCATCCTGTCTTATAGAGAAATTTGGTAAAATAATGATTAGAAAAATGAACAAGGTTTGAAAAAAGTGATGAGAGAGATAACTCTAACTCTAAACACCAAAGTAAGTAAATCTTGATATTTAGGACCAGAAATGTTAAAATTTGAAAGCTTTGGTACCTGGAGAAGGCAGAATGTAGATGAGGATAGTGGTTTATATTTGTGGCACTTTAAAACTTTTTTTACATTTTTATTTCCTGTAAAAATATATTTACATTGTTTCAGAAATAAACACTCTGCCTTTGCTTTAATTTGACAGCTAATATTTTATTTCACTGGTCAGTATTCACCAATATGCAGATGACGGACTTCTCTGCCTGACATGTTCCTGCAAACTGGCAATCTAAAAGAGCATGTTGATATGAAAGAGTTAAAGCTCTTGAGGATCCAAACAGTTTATTTTGGGGCTGTACTAATATGCAAGGCTACAACAAGGTAATCAATACTCATAATTATAGCTAGGAAGTGAAAAATAATAAGACAGATAAGACGCAAATGATCTAATATTACACAAAGCCTTCAGACCGAACACACACAGTTAAAAATTAGGATAGAAATTCAAATTCAAAAATACTTTATTGATTCCAAAGGGAAATTAAGTGTTTTTGTAACTCACATTAATTCAAAAGAATAATAAATGGAAACTAAAAACTCAGATCTTATCTTAACGATTCCTTAGGTTTTCTCCATCTCTTTCATCAGGGGTGTGTTGATGTGATCAGAGGCTCGTCATTTAATAATCCGTTCAAGATTTCACCCACATCAACAGAGGAACAAAACACACTGTGACATCAAGTAGATTTTAATTTCTTCATTTCAGTCTTTCTGCTGATACAATTTGACAAAAGCTTTTCATTTTCTATCAAGGAAACACAAACACGTCCTTCAGTGTGTTTGTCCTGTTTGAGGATTTGCATAATGAACGTGTAAGAACAGAGTTTCCTCAGATCTAATGACGTCTCATTATCTTTTCATTATTCGGCTTCACATTATGTTCCCGAGACTTAATAGGACACGATGGCTGGTTTTCATTAAGATGGTCTCAAAACACAGCTTTACACACATTAGTATGTAAACGTGCTCTGGGAGTGGCTTGCATACAGTGACACACACGCACACAAGTAGGATTTACTAATAGGTTCTTGGCAGAGCCAAAGACGTGTGCTTTAACAGGTCACTCGTTGACACAGCAGCTGTTGTATCACGTCCGACTAAAATGTCATGCTTACCGCACAAACAGATTCAATTTTGACATCTACACTAAAATTAACACTGTCCCACGTCTGTCAAGGCGTGAAACATGAGCCCAGATTTGCACAACTAGAGGTGTATTAACAGCTTCACACTTTGTAGAAAACACCAAACATGTCGATAAAGCTACGACACTTAAATTGATTTTGGTGTTACTTCATGGTAATATCAAATGCTGCTGAATGTAAGTTTTATAAAAATATTTTTTTATACATTTGTGAAATCTGTCAATATGTCATGATAGTGTAGTATGAGACGGATAATCAACAGAAATCAAGCTCTTCAGCCATCTCCCAGTGCTAACTAGAAACAACTAATCAGAACCAGGAGGCGGGTCTTAGCGCTGTTAATCATGCTTGTGTACATATGGTGCCTCTTCCCAATGGTAATTGAGCAAGATGCAGGGCACACTCTGGTCAGGTCACCGGGTCCATCTTGAGCCAAATAGATAAATATCTTATCTATTTGGATAGAGACTGAACAATATTCCAAAATTTTGCATTATTACCAACTCCAAGAACCCAAACACTCCCCACTGCTCCATCTCATCACACCTCCACTGCTGTGCTTTAACTGTGACATTTCATACTCTGATGTAATCCTGAACACAAAAGATTGTGCTTTAAATTCATTAGTGCCCCTGCACATTTTCAGCAAAGAGTTTGCCCCCCTTTGTGAAGAAGTCAAATATGTTGCTTGTTTTTCCATATTAGAAAAAAGGCAACAAATATTGTACAGAGTTCAAACCATCTGAGCTTTCTCTGAAACACGTCTAATGATAACCCCTCAAAGATTTACCTATTTGTCTTTTTTCAGGCAGGAAGGTCCTATAGGACCAAGATTGGAAAGGTTCAACATTAACGCACTGAGGCTCATTTTTATTTCAATAATCAAAGTTTTATGAGAAGACCTCAATTGGTGATAAGCAAACACTTGGGTTGGGTTAAGTTTATAATTTGAACTATATTTTCAGATATAGTCCAAATTCTGCTAGTTTGCTAATTTTGTTGTAGCAGAATTTGCTACAAATTGTAAAGACAGTAAATTTATGTTTCACATAAACTAAACTATTAGTAAACACAGAATAACACAACAAATTCTGCTATGTTCAGGTCTATTTGGAGAAAATAGAGTAAAATATAAAATCTGAGTTAATTTGGAAAAATTTTCTAACAATCATGCAATTATCAGTGACTTATGAGGCCTAAAATGCAAATAAAACAACTAAAGAGATATCCAAAGATTGTCAACATGAAAATCACACAGTATCCACACCCACACACCAACTGTACCTGTAGGAGGGCTTCACCTTTTCTCAGTTAAAATCCACAAACTTTTGTTGCCTTCAGTTTGCAGAGCCTTGATTATCCAGACTTTGTTCAGCAAAACAAATTCATCTCAGCTTCATCTGAGCTGAACGAGACTGACCGGGGAGGGCTGAGAAGTGTGTTAGATTAAGAGAAAAGGAGGAGGAGGAGGAGGAGGAGGAGGAGAAACGGTGCCGCCGACTCGACTTCTTACAACATAAACACAAGAGAGGAGGGAGGGAGGAGGGACGGGGGAAAAGGGTAGAAGAAACTGGATAGATGGAAACACAGTGAAGGAAGAGAGTGGGAAAGATCACCGGGCGAAATTATCAGCAGAAACAATGAACGTAATAAAGAGGAGGGATTTAAAAAGGCAATAAAGGAATGTTATTGCCACTTTATGAGGAGGGGATTTAAAGAACACATGCATCTGAGCAAACAGACAGAAAGACTAGTTTGGTGGAAAATGGAAAAGAGAATCAAAAATGGGAAACACGGGTACTGAAAAGGAAGAAAAAAGGATGGTGATCAAAGAAAGTTGGTCACATGAGGAGGGTTAAGGGACAGAAAGTAGGAAACAGAAGTATGGTGAGAAAACAAAGGGATAACTGAAGAGGAAATGGAGAGAAAAAAGCATCAGCTACCAATGAAGAGAAGGAGGTAATAATAAGAACAGTAAAATGCTTCCCAAGACAAGACGATACACAACACCGGGTTAGCATGGCAAAGCAAGAACCCTTTTTTGTTTGGTTTTTACAAATATAGTTAACATATATTTAACCAATATAGTCAGAATGGTCAGAAGTCATTAGGCATGACCAGCCCAAATATTGTAACTTTGAGAAAATATTCCAGATGTTAAACTTCTCTCAAATATTTTTTTCAAATGCTTTCTCCAATTTAGATTTGTTCAGTTCAATTAATATGGCTTGCATTCACACCAAAAAAGTCCTTTGGTCTGCTTGTTTGGTCAGGACCAAAACCAGGCCTTTTCTTAGTTTTTTTTTTTTTTTTATCTTTTTGCTTTCACGTTGTGCTTTTTTGAAAGCTGACTATAAACTGGAAACAAAGTGATGATCAGTGGACAGAAATAAAGGAGGAGGACGAGATGCTCTGTGTGTCCTGACACACAACATGCTAGCAGCCGGCTTTTTGAGATGGTTGTGGTGCACTTCCTAACAAACTCAGACATTCCTCAATCTGAAACAACTCACAGGAAACGTGGTCTTTTTGGACTTCACCAGCTACCATTGCTGAACATTGTGGCAAAACTGAGCCCTTCAGTGTTGCTAACGCTACTACTGCATGCAGTTTTCACTAAGCAGAAAACAGAGGTTCAGGTACGATTTCAGTACTATCAGTACATGAAGTAGTAGCGTTAACAACATTGAAGGGTTCATTTTTGCCATAATGTGCAGCTGGTGAAGTCTAAAAAGACCCACGTTTCCTGTAAGTTGGTTCAGATTGAGGAAGGTCTGTGTTACTTCGTTTCTTAGCAACAAAATACAGCCCATCGTTATTTATTGTAGATTTGAGATTTCCAAAAACAAAGGAATATAATGTGTTTCGTTTTTTACGTTTGGAAGCTCATTCCCTTTCACATAACTGGAAAAGCCGGTTTTTGACATTTCTCTGACATTCGGAAAAATATGGTTTACCTTTTTTAGCATAACTCTGGTTTTACTTGGTCTATTAACACAATTAAAAAAACTGGTGTGTATTTTATAATGTGCACTTTAAGCACAAGCTTAAAGTGAGACTGGGGGAGGCGGAGTTTTGCTGCAACGTCGTCACAAACCAGACATGTTAAAAAGACGATATAAGCCTATGGACCCCTATGGGTTAAAGTATCGTTACTCGCGGATGAAAAGAATCTATATAATTACACAGCCCTACTATTACTCAAGGGATAGAGAGACAGATTTTACTTTGAAGAACATGTAGAGTCAGTAAGGTATTGCTAGGTCAGGACGGGTGAAATGATAAGATGTTGGATTGAGAAATACAGATTTTAAGAAGCATCAAGACTAATTCATAAGAGCCAATAGGAAGGTAAGGACGCAGAAGAAGTTAGGAGAGAGAAAGACAGAAAGAGAAAAGGAGGGAGGCGAGCAGGAGGGAGCAAGCAAAGGATTAAAACGACAGGATAAAAGGTCTATAAAAAGGACAGGGGAGAGCATAGCTGAAAGAAAGAAAAAGGCTATGAGGAAACCTGCTCAAGTGAGAGATGATCAAGTGGTAGGATATGTTAGTGGGCGTCAAAAGCTTCTCTGAGCCCCGATCTGACCTGGATCTCCTCTAATTGAGCTGGAATTAAACCACCTCTATGACGTTGGATATGTGGGATCATGATCAATGCTTTCATGATGTTTAAAGAGATAAAAGAACAAGATCAGCAACAAGTTATACATAGCACAGCATGAAGTAGACGTACGGTTTTTTTATTCCTGTTGTTTAGATCAGAATTACAAAAATAATTTCTATTTGTTCAATGCCAGAATAATGAGAGAGGATTTTTCTATATTACTTTGTTTCAATTTTTGAATTTCTGACAGGCGGAGTCAGTTTTGTAGCGCACACACACAGCCATGTTTTCATGACTTTTGGGGGCTTTACTTTGACTTACATCCATTTTCTACAGCCTACCCCTAATCCTAACCCTACCCACCACATACCTATCTTCTAATCTAAAAACAGCATTTTCCTTCATGGGGACCAAGAAAATGTCCCCACCGGGAGCAGTGGTCCCCACACCCCCACTTTGCAGACAGAAACAGAAAAAGTCTATAAAAACCTGGTTCACACACACACACAAACCTTTTAATCTCTGTCCACTGCCTTTGCAACTAATTGAAAGAATGATTAGGATAATTTTATGTTTGGATGACAACATCAAGTGCGTGCCCAAATGTAAAATTCTCAGCTGATAACTTAAGATGTGGTTTTAATATTTCCACATGATTTTCTCCAATTATGATACCACATAATTTGTGGATTGCACAGAACCATCAAGAAGCAAAAAAAACACAAAAAACAAACAAAGCAAACCATAACATGATGCCGTCTTCCCCGTTTCTTATTGCTGTGGTGTTCTCAAGCTTACAAGTTTCCACTGTTTTCCTCCATTTCTTAAAAAAATATAACTATGGCCAAATACTTCAGTTTTAGCTTCAGCAGCACTAAAAATAATCTTTCCAAATATTAAAATCTGTATATTTTGTGGAGAAGTATCCTTTCTCCAGGCTAAGTTCTTGATGTATGTGGTTGAAGAAGAGTCAGTGAGTTGAATTCATGAATTCCATTTATTAACCAAAATACAGCTGGTCCAGATGTCATGCTATTCTTAAGGGCTAGCAGAACAAAATGGCATCAAACAATAGTTTATAATTCCTTTTGTTAGCCTCTATCTAATCTATGCCCTAAAGAGAGCATTCCCTAGTGTGCCATACACATATCTCTTCTTTATAAATTCATTAAAAACAGGGGAAACCAGCACACAATCATCATTTACATAATGTAAGAGTGAAATTATGAAGGCAAGTAATAGATAAATGTAATAACATTAATGGAGTGTCTTTTATTTGCTAGTTTTTTTTTTACTAAGTATCTTGAAGCTTGTGTTTGTGTGTGTGTGTGCATGAGAATAAGCCTGGAACACGTCTGTCACACACACCAAAGCCCAAAACAAAAGCAGCTAATGTGAGGGGGGGAGAAAAAAAATCTTACTTGTCAGGTCACCACAGCCAAGTTTGGATTCAATGACCTCGAACATCCCATGATGGAAGACAAATACAAGAGATGGTGGATGGAGAAGATACCGCAGAGTGGAGGACGAACAAATAAACTACAGACTGCAGGGCAGTGAAGACTAAACAAAAAAAAACAAAAAAAAACAAAGACAAACTGGACCAACAGAGACACAAACGGACAAACAATATCTGACTGATTATAAGCTCTCAACTTAGAGAAGCCGTTTTTCCTCTCAGGATTAATTCACTTTCCCATTCAGCTGCAAAAACATCTGCAATTTCCCACAACATCATAACGTCAACAGCATCTTAAAAATTATTTGCCCTCATGCAGATGTATTCTGGTTTTGATTTTTCTTCATCACATTGTTCAAGGCACAGATTCAGGAAATAATTTAATAGAACCTGTCTTACAACATGAAATAGCCTAAACGATCTCTAAAAGCAATATAACACAACATGCTCTATTCTAAAGAAATTGAAGTTTTAATGGTCTGGTGTTGGCCTGCTTCATCAGAGGCCGGAAAACTTTCCATAACTGATGGGATTTTGCTCTTTAGAAAATCCTGAAGGATAATATCCTGCCATCTTGAACCTTAAGTTTTCCACCAGGACCTTTAGCAGACCTGCAACTACATCTCTATAAAGCTTTAAAAAAAAAAAAGTTTCAGAATGGCCCCGTCAAGGTTTGAACTAAAATCCAATTGAGATGTTTTGGCATGACCTTAAAGGAGACCTATTATGCAAAATTCACATTGTACACATTTTTGTACTTCCATTTGGGTCTCTACTGCTTCTAAAAACATCCCAATTGCTTATAAAAAAACTTAACTTAACTTGCTTGTGCAGGAGGCTCTGCTAATGCTTTTCAGAAATGCATCCATGTATAAATAGTGACAAAAGGCCATACGAAAGCTTGTTTTGTAATTAGTACTAAATAAATGTAAAAAAGTGAGCATTTTTCTGTTTTAAGTTGATTTGTATTTGCAGCAATGTTCATCTGATTGTGATTTTTGATACCTGATGAAATAATAAACTGAGGTAAAGGTGGAATCATGTGTTTCTGATGTCTGCAACAAAGCTTTTTAAAAATATTTGTGCCACGTTTTGCTAACATTCATGATAAATTACATTGACTGTGTTGAAAAAACTGTTATTTCTTGACCTATATCTGATATTTTTGTATGACACTTTCATAGGTCATATGGTGTAATTTTTTTTCTATAAAATATACTTAAAATAAAGGCAGGAAATCTCTGATTTTTGAAATGTGAGATCGTACTGTTTTAATAAAAGGTGGTCACTAAGAAGGTCACGTTCTTATTAGGTTTCTGGGTTTTTATCTGGACACAGCATCAATGCAATCCACTCCTTTAATAACATTCAGATGATTTAATAATTCCAAAATTAAACCTTACTGAAACTCTGGTCACTGAGCTTTTCTTATGCCACTGTTGGTAAACACCTTAAATGGTGTTGTGGTTTTAGTAGCAAAAAGCATCAATATAAAAATGTACATATTTACAAAAGGAAAAAAACTAACAGAAAAACATGAGCCAAAGGTTTTGCTTCCTATAGTGAAGAAAAGCGCTTAGTCCTGTAGAAACCATTTTGACCTGCGGCCCTCGCTGCCCGTCTTGTTCCACTGATTTCATGGATATCTTCTGGTTGTCCTCCCCGTCATCGCTTCCTCTAACCCTGCCACTCATTTCCAGTTCAAAGGTCACAGGTGGCACCGCGTGGTCACGTCCCTAAGCCTATGTGCTGACTCCAGCGCTCTTCTTCAAAACAGGATGAATGATGCACAGGCGACTCTCAAATTAATGCACTCTGCCAGAGCAGGAAATCCATGTCAGGACATATGGATGAACTTCAAGGATACAGCACCACCTATAGGTCACAATATGTTCAACAAGATGGCAAGAGCAGCGAAAGACAGATGGATACTTTTAAGTTCAAGGGTTGATGAAAAAGGATAATTTAAATTTAAAATCAATTTGAGGGTTTTATTTACATGTAAATATGAATATGTGATTTTTAAACTTTAAGATGACTCATATTTAGAAAACACTATGTGAAAATAAGAGGAGGTTATCTACATAGTTGTAAAAATACAACACTATGATGTTTAGTGTATTCACATACAGCAGGGCAAGAACGAAAAGCTTGTGTCTTAGAAGTAGTACAAGAACGATGAGCATGTTTTAGATCACATGTGTCAAACTCAAAGCCCAGGGACCAAATCTGGCCTGCCATAAGATTTTATGTGGCCCTCCAGAACCTTCAACATAAAAGTTACATTTCTTCCTCTCTGTTAATGTATACCACACCCATAAAATGGAAAATTTACTTTTATGGAAAAACATCTCCCCATCTCCTTAGTCGTGGTAAAACACGTCTGATATTGCCTTTTGTACAGAAATGCACCAACAGAAGGGATGTGTTATGCGTATCCAAATGTACTGCACGTATTTGTCCTCTCAAGGTTATTACTAGCTCTGCTGCTTCTAACACGCTTTTTCTTTCTCTAAACTTTCTAATAATAAGTCTGGGTAAAGCACTCTGTGATTGTGTAAGCCACAAAATAGGTTTATTTAACATTTTTTATTGGTCTGGTCTGCTAATGCTGACCTTATTACTAAGAAACCGAATTTCTGGTTTTCCTTGCCTGTAAGCCATTATCATCAAAATTGGCTGAATTAAAAACGTATTAATAAAAGTAATGGTTGCACTTTTTTATTGACTTACTAAAATGAAATAGTCTTTCAATTATGTACATTTTTTTTAGAAGCCCCGGGTTAGTAAACACTTTCTGTATATCCCTTGTAAAAGAAACCAAAATAGTATTTAAGATTGCTTTAATGTCATCAAATCTCTAAAAATGGGATAAACTAAAGGTTTAAAGTGCAGTCTTGAGTAAGCCAAATTAAATATGTTGCAACTTTGATGTTGCAGTGCACAGAGGACAGAGTCCAACACTACAAGCTGAACATTACTGGAACCAGATGCAATTATCTTCACACTATCTCTCTCTCTTATTTTATTATTTTGCCGTTTCTCTCCCCCCGCACCCATACACACATTCATCTATGCACACATAATTACGTCCTTCTATCTTCACATTGACTTCCATTCATTTTTCATTCACTTCTATAGCCTAACCCAGCCCCTTACACTAAACCCAACCATTAACCCAAAAACAACACGTCTATTGTACTCAAAACATTGTAAAAATGGGCCTTACAAGGTGAGAAATGATAAAACACACATACAAAGGAAAATACACATATACACAAAAACACACACCTACTTGACGCAAGAAGAGACACAGCCAATTATAAATACACACACCATACAGTGATAAAGGAGGACATTATGTTACTTTACAGAGGAGCAGAGCAGGTGCAGTATAATTGATGAAGCGCTGCTGTTTATAGAATCACTAGCACATCTAGTTACAGATCATACTGTGTGAAAGGAAGACAGTACACATAACGTTCTTTTAAAGCCAGCTCAAATTGCTATAGTAATATGAGATTTATAGATAATCTGTCAGCTGTAAGGATAAAGAGCCCTCACCCGATTTTTCAGGCATGGATATGTCACAGTGCACTTTGTTATAAGCAGATAGGCTTATAGGGATCATAATTAGGCTTGAAGATTAGGTTCTTCTAAATGAAAGTCAGATAACAAGGCTATTTGTCCTGTGACAGTTTACTGTGGGATATAGCAGGCGTTTTCCGCAGATCTCAGATTGAGCTGCTGCTACTGCGTGAATGTATGTGGTAATGCTAAATATTCAAACCAGAAACCTTGGTTTTTTTATTTTAGACAGAAGGATTTCAAACAGTGGGTAAAACATACATTCCAACAGATACACATGGTCACTTCAGCACAAGATTGGCTAACTATACTTGTTAGAGAAAATATTGTTTTGAATTATACTGGTCTTAATGAAACAGTGCCCAAATGCGCACTGAAAGTAGGAAATATGTAGATTGACTTGATTTTCCAGTAATGCTTTAGCTACTGCTGGACAAGATTAACTGGAGTTTAGCTATTTGCCTCTGTTAGCGGATTCTATGCGGATGTTGTGGGTTTTAGTTGCTGAATTAAATTCTCAAAATTTTATCAAACGGTGCTGTTTAACAAAAACATGCAACAACTGGAAGCATAATTTTACAGGCATGATACTAAACTGTAGCTCACCAACAGTTAAGCTACAATTAACTGTGGCTACTGAAACTTACCCTAGCTACTGTTAGCTTCAGCAGCTAATGTAGCTGCAGTTAACATTAGCTACTGCAGAGCTAACTTCAGTAGCTAAGGTTTGCTGTAGCTACAGTAAACTGGTTTTAAATTCCTGTAGGGATTTTTAAAAGGAGCTACTGAAGCTAATCATAGCTGCTGTAGCTATGTAACTGTAGCTAATGAAGAGTTAGAGTCAGTAGCTACAGTTAATTACATGAAGGATTAGCAAAATAAATTCAAAGTAGGTATGCTAGCTAAAGTTCTCCGAAGGGCTGTAAAATGAACAATTTAATCTGAAAAGGCAATATAATCACTTTTGGTAGGACTGTTAGTACAGCATGTGTTTAAAAAATAAACTTTTACCTAAATTCATTCTATAGCTGTGTCCGAATTCAGGGTCTGCATTCTTCGAAGGCTGTGAATAAACGAAGACCGGAAAAGAAAAGCTGTGTATAACTTCCAGTCACTGGGGATGAGAGGAAGTTCATCCCCAATGAGCGGGAGTTTAGCTAGTGCTAGCGAAAGTTTTTAAAACAATGTGCCGGGAGGCAGCAAAGAGTGAAAATAATTCTAACAGTAAATAATTTATAATTTCATTACATAAGGTGTATTAATACACTAATATTTCAGATTGAGATATTTAAAAATACACAGAACGTGATTTATTTATTTATTTATTACACTGGGAGAACTCCAGTGAGTTCTCGGACATCCTGGTACACAGGCTAAAGCCCAGGATAAAAGATAAATTATCCAAAAGTATAATAGAAAATACATATATTTTTCCTTAACATTCAGAAAAAAGACATTTTCAGCATGTTGGGGCTCTGACTTGTAGCATCTTTATAGCATAGCTAAATGCCGGTATTGTGAAGCTGAGCTGTGAAATAGAGACTGAAGAACAACTCCAGCTCTGATGTTGACTAACCTCTCCTCAAAAAATCCCCTGGTTTTTAATGCACTTCCCCTCTAACAGCGGTTTCTCATCAGCTCTCTCTCATTAGAAAACACAGTATGAAAACGTTAGCTACGCTAACAATCAGTGGTTACTTCGGGCCAATTTAGCGACAGAGAAAATATTTCTCAGTTGTTTAGAAGCGAGTTTCTGGCTGCAAAGTCAAGTAATTCTGCTCTTTCATCCTTACCTGTGAAAGGTAATGCCAGTGAATCCAGTTTGTATTGTAAAACGGTTGAAACAAGTCCACACAGCACATGACTAAGCGAGCTCCGATCGCTCTACTGCCACATACAAGATGGCGGTGATGTAACGCAGGACTCGGCGCTCAATGAGGCGTCTACATATTCATGTCTAGGGTTAGAGGTACTAAAGCCTTCCTTGTGCCTACATCTCCCAGAATGCTGTGAGGTTTTGGATCTGAGTTCAGTGAATAGTCTATGTAAAAGAATCCTGCGATGAACAATGAAAAATAAGGAGCTTAAGTTTTACTAGAATTATTAACCTAGCATTGCTAGAATCTTTTTTAAAATATTGATTATTTAGATTTTAGTGTTATCATCTACTGATATGTCAATAGTATTACAGCAACTTGGCAGATTTGAATGGAGAACAGAGGACCTGTTAAATTGTTTCCTCAATTAGTTACAGTATACAACATTTATTCATAATCATGTTATTTTGTTTTAATGCATGAAAAGCACAAAAAGGATAATATTACTTTGTGATCAGCCTGTATTGCTATTTAGACTGAGTCAGGTAAATGAGGACAACAGCTAGTGAGACTGATTTCCAATACTCATTATCTTCGACTGCTTTTCTTCCTGTCAGCGTTTGGTGTGTATCTGTTTCTCAATGGAATTTGGAAAAAGCAGGAGAGGAAATGCCAACATGGACAGAAAAAACAAGATTCCATTGAGGGCATCGATAACGTGCCCTTCCATCTCTGTCCCTGTCCCTCCTCTCTAAACAGGACATTCACATCCACGCCCATCGTCGCGACCATCAGCACCCTCAGAGTTGTACAGCCTCTTGCATCCTTGCACTTCCTCCTGTCGTAATTTGCTCCGGCGAGAATGGGGCAAGTATTCAACAACTTCCTGTTGGTTGAGGAAATTGCTCTTTGGTTTTGTCTGAGATGACGTCGGTATTGCTTGTGACTTAAAACTGATTCCGTTTGTACTTCCTGTAGGGATTTTAAAAAGGAGTGGACAGTAGACAGAATGCTTAATCTAAATGTCTGGTGTTAAACTGCAATATTTTGGGGGTATAAACTGTAGATGAAAGCAGCAAATAGGGCAAATTCAAATTTAAACTACAACAAGAGACTGCAGCTTCCCTTGATGTCTGGCCAGTAGCACTTTGTCAGTCTTTATCACTGAGAGGTCCCCATCAATACTTCCTTTTTTTGTTGTTGTCATTTTCAATCACTTTTTCCAAAACAAATTCAAAATGTTATAATGTAAGCCAATCGTTTCTGTGGCTGCAATTCAAAGCCAATTTAATTTTATTTAAAATAGAAAATTTTGTACTGGAAGGGAACATTGACACATGGTTTTTTAAATATTTTACAAATGAAAATCAAAAAATGTTGCATGGATTTATATTCAACTTTCGTGACTTTGCTTGTCGTAGAATCCCATGTCACTACAGTGACAGTAACAACCAGCTTTATAAACACAGAGACTGAAGTTCTGCATTCTTCTTTGCTATTTTGCCCAAGTCAAGTCAAAGTACTTGACTTGGGCAATTACTTTGCCCAAGTCAAGAAATTGATTCTTGGAAAGAATCAATTTCTTTCCAATAGATTATTGGAAAGAAATTGATTCTTTCCAATAGATTATCATCTGGATTAAGGTCTGTATGCTTTAATATAGACAATTTCATTGTAACTTTGGGATTTTTCAGCCACTAACACTAACTAACTTCTATCGGTTTCCCCTTGAGCTCCAACCGACGTCCTTGTCCCGCTGTCCTGTCTACGGTTTCTTCAACATTTCTCCTATTTTGTGATGGTCTCACATGTGATGTTCATGGCGATATTTGTGCCACATAAATTGAAATAGGGTGAATTTATCCAAGCTCTAATTCAGGATTCCCACCCTGCTCTTGCTGTCCTTCTTTCAGAGCGTCTATTTGGAGTCTACAAAAACATATGTGCTGAATAAATTTTAGTTTTCCTGGGAGAGTCTTTAGTTCCGCCAAAAATGTGCAGAGTCAGAAAATTTCTTGCAGGTACATGAATCTTTTTTCTAGTACTATGCAATGGAAAAAGACAAAAATAAAAAATACAGTCGAATACGACGGATTCTGGAGAACTCTGAAGTTCGGATAACACACTGGTTTGGTTTTCTTGAAACAGAACGCCCATCCATTCAAAAGTATACGTTTAGGTAAGTGTGTATATTTTTATTTGTATTTGGGTTGTTTTTTTGTTTTTGTTTTTTACATTTTATGATGTGCACAAGAAGACTTATAAATGTGTAATGGTGAAAGGTCAACTTTTCTGTCATTGGCTGTGGAGACTTTAGACTTTTGTGACTGCCCTGATTTCAACAACCAGGAGCCAATAAACTCCACCTTTATTGTTCTTATCTTACAACTGTTTGTAAGCTTTTAATACCACACAGTTGTCATCAACCTGAGTAATGTAATCTCCCCCATTCCTCCTCTCTATTCTGCTTGACCCAACACCCATCACAGGAAAGGGGAATTAACTTGTCAACAGATGAAACGTTACAGCCCAAGAGAGAATAATACGGCATTAAACAAGTAAACATAAATCACATGAGCTAAACTAATAAAACACTTTTTTAAATGTAGTTTCTGAGTATCTTTATCAAATGCTTCCCAAGAAATCGATAAGGCAAATGGATATAACTTGGTTTAAGTATTTCCAAGAATCTCTTGTTCCTTTAGAGCAGGTGTGTCAAACTCCAGTCCTCAAGGGCCAGTTTCTTGCAACTTTTAGATGTGACTCTGCTGCACCACATCTGAATAGAATAATTAGGTCATTAGCAAGGCTCTTTAGAACTTATCTACACAAGGAGGAGGTAATTAAGCCATTTCATTCCAGTGTTTTGTACCTGTGTCACATCTAAAAATCGCAGGACACCGGGCCTTGAGGACTGGAGTTTGAGACCTGTGCTTTAGAGGAATCAGGTTTTCGGCATTGAGGAAATGCTTGTGATTCTCCATCTTGTTGTGTGCTGCAGTGCATAACCACACGGTACTACTCAAGACTTCAGTGCACCAGCACTATCTCTCAGATCCTCTTCCTTCCTAAATTTGTTATGTCAAGGGTTTTTCAAAAAAAAAAAAAAAACAAAAAAAAACTGATAAGGTTGGCTTCTATGCTGCTTTCTGATAGGTACTTGGATGCACATATGAAAGATATCTGGATAAAATACTTGAACATGTAAACATCTCTTTGCGTCAATGGTAGCAACTCTGATTTGTTGTCAAAATGAAAAACGAATAAAGTACGCGGCCAATAGATTAATTTACAGCATTTCTGCCCCTGTACTACCTGCAGTATTGTGTACTTTGCAACAGAATACACGCCAAAAACGCAAAACCTTACCAAGCATTTTTGGTCTATTTTCTAGTACAAATATCTTAGTACACTTGAAATAACTTGGAAGTAACTTTTAATCAAGATATGTACTCCATTGGCAGATTATTTCCCTTCTAAAAGACATTTTTTACATGATATTTTTTAAACTTGAGCACCTGTCCTCTAGAATGTCTCTGGATTCAATGTTACTGGATGGAGTCTCCCTTTTCCCATCTATTAAGAAGTTTTCAGATAATCAGAAAAGATGTGGGGACTTTCCAATACCGAGTTGAGAAAAAACAGCTGTTAGGGCCTGAATTGCTTAAATGAGAAATAGGCTAAGATTAATGTAGTATTATTGTCAAAACCTCAGTAGATTCTGTTGTTTGCTTGTCTGGTTTGTCTCTCACAAGTTAATACTTGTAAAAACAGATTCATTATTTTAAATAGTATCTAAAAATATACTTTTATTCAAGTTGCAGCTTCAGATCACTTAAAATGTGTTCATCCATGAAGTATTTCAAGATCATCTCCATTAAATTAATAGATTTTGGTTTATTATTTTCATTAGATGCCGTTTTTAAGGAATTGAAGTCATATGCTCTGCCATAGACGCTGATATCTAGCAAAATACCATTTGACTCAACGCTCACACTGAGTTGTAAGAGTTTTAATTTGACTGAATCTTGGATTTGGTGCAAATCTGTGTTTTCTTGGTAAAAGCTGATTGTATCTAAGCAGCAGGCGGTGAGCTGTGACATACATGTTGCAATCTGGGGGGGGAACAAATGAAGAAAGGATAAAGAAGCTGCTGATAGAATCTCAGAGCTTATGTTGCAAATTTGAATTTATTTGCCCCATTTCAGTAAATGGATGAAGACCGCTTGGAATGTATAGAGTGACGAAAATGAAAAGTAAACAGATACTGACCAAATAGCATGTCAGTATTTAACTCAACACACATTTGGTGTTTCTTCTTCCAGCTCTTCTTGAGCTAACTAGCTGGCTACTTAGCTAGCTCGTTTTCATTAGCTTTCAAACTTGAAAACACACCGTTGGCTATTCCTTGACATAAAAAGGAGCAAACTTACTTGAAGCTCCTCTGCTCATTCTCTTCCAATTAAACAGAGACTCGCATCTTTGTTTCACTCGTCACCCTGGAGGCGCCCCACAGGACGGAGGAACCACGCAACAATCAACATCTGTTTGCTGTTAGCATAGGTGTAGTGTAGCATGAAAGTGCGTGGCCATACATTTAGTTTTCTGTCAGGCTGCGTTCGCTCACCGAAGGTTCATGTGAGGTTTTCATTGTTTCCACCTTTGATCCGCGGCCTGTTGTTGTAACTTTGTTTAATTTACGATGACAGTGATAATAACCAGGGCTGAAGCTAGCTGCTATTCAGCCCGATTCATGGAAAGTGAAAAAAAAAGGGAATATTCAAGGAGCTCAAAAAAGAGAATTTTGAATGTTGACACAGATTATATCTGAATCTGTCTGTTAAGATGCAATGAGCTCATGTAAGTTAAATGTTTTAGAATGCATAAAAAGAAGCAAAAATTAATTTAAGAAGAACAGCTGAAAATATGTGAGGTGAGTGGACATCTATGCGTTAAACATTGTAAAATAAGGCAAAAAATACACACAAAAAACCCCTCCAAGTATTAAAAGGACATGTACAGACACAATACATGTTTGGTTTGTTAACAAATCCCCTTGTAAATCTTAAGATGTGAAGTAGCCATTTGACTGCTTTTTTACACTATAAGCCTTGTAAGACATCAGGAAAAGCTCTTAAATCCTTGTGAATCTTCGACAACGACCAATTAAAATCCCAGTTAAGGCAAACATGTCTGAATAAATTCATAGCGTGGCTCAGGCACACAAAACCTGCTGACTACATTTCACTATGTTTATATCACTGTATTATGTAAAAGCCCATTGACTTTGAGTTACAGTTATTGCTCCTCCTGTGATGATAGCTGCATGGCTGTTCAAGATTGAAAAATTTCCTCAGCAAACAGTCATGATGCAGAACCCAAAACCGGCCAAGTTTGTTCATTTGTGCCGTGCTTGGCTTTACTGAGGACAACGACTAGAAATAAAAATATATAAACCGACTGTTGCCACTCAAACAATGGAGTCAGTATGTAAGAAAAGACTGCCAAAGTTTGTCCAGCTAAAACAAAATGTCATCCACTTGATTAAACTAAGGATGGCTGGAGCTGAGCGTTGATTTATATGCCTTTATAGAGTGGTAAACATTAGCTGTTGCAGTGAGTTTTGGGAAAGATGCTTAGCTGATGCTAAGGTAATATTAGCGGATGTTTGAAACTGTTAACCTAGGCAGAACATTGGTAAAGATAAAAACTTTGCATTGCTGTGAAAAAAGTGTCTTTGAGCAACGGAGTTAGAGGTGAACATTTTCATCCACAAATTGTCAAGGTTTTGGGATAAAATGGCTTGATGAATTTATAAAAACCACCATTAGTTACTGAGATTAACCTTTTACATCAATGTTTAGCTAGATAGGAAGTATGAAGACTGGACTTTGGAATGATGAGCAATAAGAAAAACATATCCATCAGAAGATTTTTATCTTCCCTGATGGTGCAGACATTTTCCGAGATCACCAAACTTGAAATCTCCTTGAGTCTGAGTCATTATTTTTACACATGGACTGGCAAACATAGAGCCAAAATGTTACGAAATTGGAAAATGCTTACTTCATAACACACTAGCAGGGACAAGACAAAAAAAGGCAAAATTGAATGGATTGAATTGCACAGCAAACTGTTTTTATGGATGTAATATGAATAGATGAGTTTTGGTTGTTGTCTACCAGCTGTAGTAAAATCTTGCACAATTGCAGAATTGCACAGAATCTTAGAATAAAAGTTGAGTTTGTTGGTGGGCACTGGGAGGATGGGAGGGGGCTGTCTACAGGGAATAGAGGGGAAATGTGCAAAATGTCAACTGAGACTTTTAAATCTCAGTCATGAGGAATCCTGTATCTCTAAAACTGACTTTGAAAAGTCATAACTCTCATGTTAATGCGTCCATAACGGCTTTTACTATCATAATTTACTTGCAAATCTGAGGTACCCTCAGAACTTTTTTTAAACATAAATAAACAATATCATTTATCACTCCAAAACCAAATCTGTATCCGACTCTTCATTCCTGGAATGCTCCAGTCCCATTAAATACTCACATTTGAAAGCTTGCCCACGACTTGTATAACAAAACCAAGACAAAGTTAAGAAGCGGATTTATGAGCAGAAAACATCAACTTGGACGGCCCAACGTACAAGGAAATCTTCTTAACCCGCTGAAGCTGCTCAACGTTATAAATAGAAGCAGCATGAGGCACAATCTAAACAGATGCTGCCATAGTAAATATTGTTCATTCGAAAGGCATGTGTGATTTTTAGAAAATAGAAAACAGTAGGGGGCGGGAGGTGTTCAATGCCAAAAAACAGCCTTTACTAAGCTAAAATATTCAGATCTTTTTTCTAGGACAGTGGAGAGGTTTTCCTTGAAATTCATAGAAATAGTGAAATCGTAAGTTACAGTTGTCCTCCTACAGCTTAAGAAAATTCACAAAGTGCTAGGGGAGATGAAATGCAGTGCATTTTTCATCAAGGCAAGTTTCTACATGCACCAAGGAACAACAACAAAAAAGAACTACTATTGTCTTTCTCGTCTTTAAATCACTGGGAATCTAAGCCAGCTTTGGCCTATCAAAATCATAAACACAACATGGTGAAATGGCCCAAATACAATGGTGTGCATACATGTCGAAAAAAAGCGTCAGTTCTTGCATGAAGTAAAAAATTCTTAAAACCCTTCAGTCTTAGAGGGTGTCATTTATTTTTGTTCGGACTGTAAGGTTCATAATCTTGGCAAGATGCTGAGAGTTGGAAAACGTATCCATCCTTTGGCTTCACTTTGTGTGGCAATCACCAAGGTAACTATTCAAGGCCGAAAATCCAACCCTATAAATGCCATCGACGGTAGTCTTTTTTTGTGTTTAATCTTGTGACCTTTTTTTTAACCCACGGTGTTCTAAACAAAGACGATAAAAATTCAGGCTTGGATAGTTGAATTTGTTCAACCAAAGCTCAGTGTGTTAGGTTCCAACGTATTCTCAGTCTAAAGAGCTATACCGTATACATTATCTGGGTTTGGGATCTGGGCCTTCAAGAGGGCACACTACATTTCTACAAAAATACAAAAGGGTTATAGAAGGATCATAGTTTTAATAATACTAATGACTGACATATGTTTTTTGAATTTCCTGAAGCCAGAGATGTTCTAGTTGACCAGAACATTTGCATCTCTTTCATCCAATTTCTTGTATGATCTATGGCTTTTTGTAGACAACAGCACCTGCCAAGCGGTGATGAACGAACGTCGGAATACCGTTTAAACCTGTTCCCACCAGACGCTGACAAATTACCAACAGACGTGAGCTCATGTCCGTAAAAACATGAATCCCTCGGCTTTCTTGCTTCATCCTAAAGGATTTATTATCTCCTGGTAAAACTCATGACTCGGCCGTCAGAGCGGGCTGTACGACAGCGAGACGCAGAACCAGAGACACTCTGCCACATGAGTGGAGGCGCGGAGTGATCCTCCAGCGGCGGCAGGCTCCCGCGAGTCAACCAGATGCTTGAGGTTGCGGTTGACCAGTCGAAGATCCATCACATGTCAGAACACCGAGTGCCGCCGTATTTGACAAACGTACACTTTCATACAAAGACGGGAACATGTGGACGGACTTGAAAACCGAAAGCCTGTCATGTTGGATGTAAACAAAGCAGGAGGTTGTTGTTTTTTTCTCTATTTTTTTTTTTTTTTGCATTCACTTCATTTTTCAAAAGGTAGAAAAGCAGAAGGGAAAACAGAAGAGAATTGTTTCCAGTTGATTCTTTCCTGCTCCCAGATTATGGAAACGAAACATGCTTGAGTATTGGGAATTGTGTGGTTTTCCTGTCATAACTCTTAACAGGACAGAGAGACACACACACACCAGAATATGAGATTGTTGACATTAACTGAGTGAAGACATTCTGAAACTAAGGAAACATCTATCTATCTATCTATCTATCTATCTATCTATCTATCTATCTATCTATCTATCTATCTATCTATCTATCTATCTAAAAATGGAGTAGTTGAGTCACTGCAATGATAGGGAAAAAGTGTAAAATGTAGGTTAACTGAATTGCAATTCTGAACAAAAATTGCACACATTTTATGTTACCTAATATTATGTAGCCCAATTAGGAAATCTGCTCATCCCATATGCTGAGGTATGGAGGAAGATCTATGAGCCTGTGGGCCAATTTCACCTCCAAAGTCCCTGAGAACCTTGTTAGAGTGCATTGATTCATTAACTCTTCAATTCATTGACAGTTTGATTACGTTCTATGACTTGATATACCAGATAAATGGATGTGGTTCGCTTTTAGGGTTTTTGTAGTAGGATAATGAAAACAAAGCCACACAGAAAATGCTGGTCAGACATAAAAAAGCATCCCTGCCCGTTACATGATCACAAAAATGATGGGAGTAGGTGTTAGGGCGTAGAGTGAAGTTAGGGTTCACAGGGTAAGTCTGCACCCATGCTGAGAAATTTTACTAATTTGTTCAACATTTTTGAGTCTGACTAGATGACCTAAACAGTTAAAAATAACCAACAGTTTATACTACAACAAATTAAAAAATATTGTAATTTTTGTACATGTCTTAAAGAAAATCCAGTGGGTTTAAATTTAATGCATACTGCACACTTTCCTCAACATCCTCCAAGAAAATAAAGCACAGCCCTGATTTGATTTAGAGACGAGACCCGTCACATAGTTTTCCCCCCATTTGGGACTGATATCAGGTTTCAGTCGAAAAGTACAACCAGATGTTGTTTAGCGTAAAATAAATTAACTCTGCATCAAAACATTCCAGTCCGAGTTTTCTCCAAAGAACAAATTCGCTCCATTAATCGTCACTTATTTAACGCGTGGCAGTGAAAACCGCGGCGTGTTGACGCTGCGCTGTGTGAAGTAACACTGATCAAAAAGTCCTCTAGGAGAGTCAACGGCAATAAATGATCAACATGATGATTGGGGAAGACTGAGCCTGAGGCTGGAAGTGGCCAGTCTTATTTGGGTTATGTAACTGCAAGCAGGCTGATGAGAGATTAGATTGTTTATGAAGACACCCTGAAGGCACCCAGTGCAATGCTGCACACAATAGGAAGGTTAAACCACAACCACCAGCTCTGTTTCTTCCACTCAGCCGAAGGAACCGAGCGGGAAACAAAACTAACTCACATTTATGCTAAAGTTCAACAAATGTTTGATCTGTGAAAGGATAGAAACTTTATTTTTTATATATATATTAAAGGATTTCTCTGAAGACCAGAGTGACATTCATTAATTCATTTAAAACAAGCTGAGACCGGGATCAGATAGCCGAAGCATGAGTCACTGAAAGCATAAAGCAGCAGCAGGTTTGTTTTATGTCTCTCACACCAACCGAGGTTCATTTCCATCTGCCTTCATGAGATGCATTTCAACACAAAGTTTTTGTTTTTAGTCACATTTGAATGTTTCAAATGATAAAAAAAAATTGGATATAAGACAAAGAATATATGAGTAATTACTTTAACTACTCTAACTGGTAGGAGCCATGCCAGCTGGGTTCGGAAAACTGCGTCCCGATTGCAAATGTGCAAAAAGCTTTGTCATCTTTTATTCCTCTTAGAGTAATTTTGGCAGGGCAGTCTCACCATTGGGAAATGCTTTCTCCGTTTGTAGATAAGGACTACACTCTGTAGTTTGTTGGAGTTCCAAAGCCATAGAAATTATTTCCATAATTGAAATTGAATTTTATAAATTACATTTTTTATTTATTCTGGGCCTATTCTGGTATTTAAATTGTTTTTCCTGACCTGAAACACTTACATCAGACAAACACAATAAAAAAAAAATCGTGTCACCGTTGATCAGACATTACAGTGAAGAAGAAGTCTCCTTAGGGCTCCACTGAGGATTTGTGCTAACCAGGTCTTTACCATACAGCACATAGTTTAAGCAGTTAAACAGATTTATGTGTGAATTTTTTTTTAAATGAGCTTTTTTCCTGTGGTTTTTGCTGGCAGAAGCTTATTTTTAGGCGTGTCTGTTTTGGCACATCAAGCCTCAAGGCATAACTACATCAGCTGCTTAACGATGGATTAGTTCTGCTAGCAAACAGCAACCCTATAAATCTTCCCAAAGCTTTTCCAATGGACTAAGCACTAGTCTTTGACAGGTCTGTTTCAAGAACTAGAGATTAAGAAACTAAAAAAGCCAAATTAGTTTTACTGTTGCGCACCTGACAAACTCCTTGTCTTGAAGGTTATTCCTCCATGAGGACCACCTTTGTAGAGTGCAGGGTGGTCCCGTTAATAGACACTCAATATCTGACGTGAGCTCCAGAGTGAGACCTGATGAGGCTCCAAGCCTCGCTTAAAACTGTAATCGAATCCCCTTCAGTAAAATTAATCTCCCACTATGACTTCTGATGAGGTAAGAAAGCTTTTACATCTTCAGCAGATCAATTGTAAAACCTGAGTCAAATTTAACAAAAACTCCCTTTGTTGCTTCCACCAGCGGGTCCCAAGTGAAGAACACCAGGGGGACGGCAACGCCATCACTTACCTTGGGCAAATCCCAAACTACTTAAACGGGATCTACTGGTAGACATCAACGTGCCAGAGACGCGCTCACAAATCAAAGAAAAAAGACAAGCGTGAAATACGACTGGGTCCTGCAGGCTGCGCCAAAGCAGGGAAGAGCGAGGCGGAGGATTCTAAAACACCCCGAGCAGACGGAGACGGAGAACCGATGACAGATGGGCCGAAGCAGAAATATTATCTGGGAATAAAGCGATGCAGCTGTCTGATAATGCTGGAGAGGAAGAAGAAGGGGAGACGCAAAGCGAATGGAGCGCCAACAAAGTTTAAGATTTAGCTGCAGTTGATTGGGTAAGTCGAGGCCAAGCGGTGCTCCAGCGCAGATGGCAGGGCAGTCTTCTGCATCATTACACACACTTCATAAATCTACAGCGGCTGCCAACTTAGAGCACCTTAAACTTTTTTTTTTGCCCTTTGTGCTGCAGCATAACATTTTAAACTCCTGCCTTTCTCATAGAGAGTAAAAATCGACGTCCTAGCAAAGTCATGTCCAAACTTTTCTAGACCGCAAATTCTCCTCTTGCTGTGAAAACTGTCAACTGGCCCTAAGCAGTAAATTCAGCTGGGAAAAAAGTTTACAAGTAACACTGCACAGGACTTCATTTTATTAAGTAGTTTATTTATGTAGTGACTAGCTTTAGCGAGCCAATTTGTAATGCAAAGATGATAAGTATTTATTTCAAAGTTGGATGTGAAACCAATTAAAAAATAAACAATCATGGATCAAAAAGAAAAAGCATTTTTAAGCAGGAATGTCAGTTTTTTTCCACATGATATGAAAAAACGTGTGAGAATGCTAAGTGGATACGAAGCCAGGAATGGATTCTTGGGATCTTTGTGTAAAAAAACATTAAAACCAGTCACAGTTTTGCGGTGTAAATCTCAGCGTGAGTTCAGGAAATCTCTGGAAAACCACACTTAGTATTAGGAGCGCAGATGTTTTAAGACGATCGATTCTTCTTCTAAACGAGTGTCTTCTTCAGTGCCGTCAACACTGACACTTCACCTACCCATTCAGTGCATTTACAAAATTTAGTGCATCTTTGTCCATAGGAAACAATACTGTCAGTTGCTGGAGAGTTAGAGAACTGGTTTTTGTTATAAGAAATGATAGAGTGCCAGCTGAGTGCTCACCAATAGTTGCCAAAGGCAGATGATGGAGACTACACAATGAAGACTCTAAGAAAAAACAGCTGCTCATGGGGTGAAGGGAAAAACTTTCCATTGACCTGATTCTTCATGAGCCACAAGATGTGTCCAAATTTAGAGCGAAGTTGTGATGCATACATGACGTGGTTGGATCATCTCCAAAACCTCAGGTCTTCCCAGTCCACAGTGGTCAGTGTCCATCAAGTTGGTCCAAGGAAGTTAAAGTGGTGAACCCACATTGACCAGGCCTCACTGATGAGTGATGGGTGGCCAGCAAGGTTCAAGCTACTGTAGCTCAAACTGCTGAAGAAGTTAGTGTTGGTTCTGAGAGAAAGGCATCAGAACACACAGTCCAACAGATTTGTTGAGTGTAGAGATGCCCAACCGTAGACCGGACAGAGTGGCAGCTTTGCTCTGTTTCACCAGTAAAATACTACCTACTACAAGGCAAAAACTTTGAAGAGAACAAGAAGTTTTGAGGTATTCCACAGGTCTTATTCAGTTAAACCATCAAGTCAAATTGATAGAGACTTCAGCTCACATATCACAGCACTGACAGGACCTCTTCGAGTCGGATGCCTCACCACACTTGCAGGGTTGTACTAGAACCCACTACTCCACAGGTTATAGTGGCAAAATGAGGACAAACATATTCTATTTGATAGTTAGAATGTCAATCATATGTACACACATATACATACATATATATATATATATATATACACACACACACACACACACACACACACACACAAGATTCATTCTGCCTGTCTCTAGGGGTTCCCCAGATATCTCTCGAGTAAAATGCCTGGAAGATCCCTCAGGGGAATTTTTAAAGACGTTATTGCAAATTTTCTTCCAGGGAAAAAAATTATTTTGAGGATCCATTAGCCTGGCAAGATTCTGCTTTCCTGTTAATGTTGCCTTCCATTCCCTTATCCGTAATACATTAGATTACATTATACGTGGTCATCGGCATGAGAACGGTCCCCACCAAGCCTCCTTCTCTCCTCATCATTCCTCCGTTATTTTACAGTTCTGCCCACTCCAAGCAGATGCCACACGCACCACATCCCTTATATTTCCAGATATCAGAGTTACAGCCACGCGATCCCCAACAACTACGAGCTGCAAGTGTGAACAGCAACTGAAGATAAAGTGCAGGAACTGTCTGCACATGCTTAATGTGTTAGACTGGCTAAAGGAGAACAAGTCTCCTGGGCCAAGCAGGAGGACGACCATCTGGACCTTCGTATATGAAGCAGAAAATAGAAAGCTGTTTTGTTTTGAACAACTGTGCTGGTTTAGTTCACTTCCAAGTGCTTTCAAAGTGTAATAAAAGTTAAAATAAATGTGTAGTTTATTGAAATAACACAGTCTCACACTTAGGACATTTTACAAAAAAAATGATCTTTTAACTGAGAACATTTATTCAAAGCTGAACACAAATCTATGTTGAGAAATATAAATTATAGCAAAATTACCCAAAACAGACCCATTGGTGTCATCAACAGATTTTTCGGAGGAACAATTTCTATTAAGGTTTTTTTCCTCAACCAGTGGAAGTTCTTATTCATTTATTTATTTTTAGAAATGTTTAATTAGTAATCCATGAGTTAATCTTTCTGATTTTATGCCAAGATCCATGTTCCTTAGCCACTTTTAAATATGGGAAAGGTAACTGAACATGACATGAAACTAAGGCAGACATGTTGAAATGGCTCTAAGAATTAACCAAACTCAATAAATTTGCATTAAAGTGTAGGAAGAAATATAGTATCCATAATTACATTGTATTTGAAGGAATTTAACTCATATTTTTCCAAGGGTGTGTGTTTAAATATTCTTCCTCTTCTATCTCTTTGCAGGTCTTAGTAGTAAATATATTTCTATCATGTAACGCCTCTTAAATGTTTTCTCTGTCAAAAAGACAATGTTTCTGAAATTCACTGCCAACATCAACTTTTCACAAAATATGTACTTTCTGGTAATCGAGAAAACAAAATGTTATTTATGGTTGGTATGCTCTACTTTTATCCTATTTTAACTTTTCAGTCGCTAAAAGCAGTTCTCAGAATATGCACTATGATTAACAAATTCATTAATTAATAAATCAATGGTGTATTTAGTATTTAGGTGAAAATTTTATTATTACCATTATATTCAAGACGAAAAAAGTATTTCTAAAAAAAGGCTAACTTTTTTCCTTTTTGTCCTGAAATGATATGTAACAATGCTCATATAATGGATAGATTAACATAAGACATATTTTTATCTAAAAGTGTTTAAAACCTTCCTAAAACAGACATGACATTTTCACACCTGCTGTTATCTAGTTGGGGATTCGGTTTGATTGAGGTCGCCGGTCAGTCCGTGTTTGGTTCCCCAGTTTGTCAAAACGGATCAGACCTTTCAAAATATTGCTGAAAACTCCAAGCATGGCTAATGGTTCTTTATTTCCTCTCCCGAACTACCACTTTGGAGAGGCATTTCCATACTTCAAGGGTAAATCCCAGAGATGTCGTCACTGAGCCAAGCTGAACATAACCACATTAGCCCGCAGAAAAAGCCAACTGGAGTCAGACTCTCCACAGCCTTGGGCAATGAATGGTGAGTCTGTGCAACAGGTGTGGCTGTCATAATTTTGATCATGTGTGATGTAGTGGGATGTAACCAGAGTACATGGGAAAAATCCCACACATGCATGGAGAGGACATGCAAACTTCACACATACCGTTTCTTTGCATCTACGGCATCTAGCACAAATCTATCTCTAGCTGTCATGGGGCAACAGGCAGGGTCCGCTGTGGACAGGTCGGCAGTCAGGACTACAAAACGATGCACAGGACTAACAACCAATCACACACACGCCTAAGGGCAATTAATCCAGCAGTCAGGTTTTCTGGACTTTTGGAGGAAGCTGGAGTACCTGGAGAGACCCTTACATTACCTGTGTTAATTTCACCTGGCTCAATGTGGCAACGTCTAAAGGAGGTCTGCAACCTCAGTATTCATAGTTTGTGAAAGTGGTGATCCATAGCATCCTCTTTTGTGCAGGAAAATCTCACTTTTACACAGTGGTGTGCCGTGGGGTTTGAGTCAGGGCCTTCAAAAGACGTCAACTATACCTGAGCAATACACACGTTGTGCAGGACAATGCAAAAACTATGCACCACACCGAGACATAGGCATTCAATAATATACAAATGGGGCGTGCTGTGGTGGCGCAGGGGGTTAGCACGCCCCACGCTTGGAGGCCTTAGTCCTCGATGCGGACATCGCGGGTTCGACTCCCGGTCCCGACGACCTTTGCCGCATGTCTTCCCCCCTCTCCTTGCCCTCCTTCCTGTCAGTCTACTGTCAAAAAATGCGAGCTACTAGCGCTGCTAAAAACTCTTCGGAGGAAAAAAAAAAAAACCAAGTAAATCAAGAATGCAGCCCAACAATTTATATAGCAAGCAATATATGAATGTGTATTTTAACAAAAATACACAGGCAACAGCGCACATAAACTTTTCTATGTTCCCCAGTTAAGTTGAACATAAATCCAAACTGCTCAAATAGCACATGTGAACAATTAAAAAAAAAAAAATTAAGTAAAGTTTGTATGAGAATGTAACAGAAAAGCAACACTCACCCATTACTTGTAAATAAAATCCACAGGTTGTTGTGCTCAGCGCTAGCTGTTAGCCTCTCGAAGCGTTCATAGACAGTTTTTTAAAAGCCTTACAAAGTTCTTACTGGTCTGTTTCAGTGAATCCAAGTTTGGTATGGGTTTTCCATTTTTAATTATTTCTTTTTTTATCCGTGAAAGAACGCCTTGAAAAACACAATTTTGCTAGATCTGTAACTAGGTCAACCTTAGTTGAACCGGATGCGGCTGTCATTTTGTAAATACCAAGTTCTCTACAACGACGCAGCTCTTTGAGTCCTCTTCTAGGACTCAGCTAGTCCTGAGGGACTAACCGTTATCTTATGTCCATTTTGATTGGCTGATAATTCTGTCGTCACGCCAACTATGGCCTATTGTATGGCATTTCTGACGAAGGTGCGTTTAAGGCACTTTTAAAGTAGGAAATTAAAGTGAAACCTCAATTATACCAACAAGCAACTAGTTTGTAGAATACAAATTAGACGATAGATACGGAAATTTGATGGAAGGACAGTAAAGTAAAAGCGAAGCTTGGAGTTTCAATTCAATTCAAAAATACTTTAATATTATTGGCGACGTTATTATTATAATACGGGACATTTTACGGTAAAACACGGCTACGGGAGCACGGCGGGAAACAGCTCGGGGTAAAATGCGGTAGTCTCCAGGCCAAAGCTAGAGACTTGGAGCAGCATTCGCTTTCTCTTGAAAATGTCTGCAACAGCTCAAAGGTCTGGGTTTGTTCGCCGCCTTCTCCTCAGAGGGGAATATTCGGGGTTTTTTTTTATTATTTACAAAATGCTCCAGCATATGTATCCATCAGCCAGACGCTAATGCCGTAAATCAGGCGGCAGGTGTTTATCGCAGTCGGACAAACCTTTGACACTGAGCTAGTCAAGACACTGAAATGTTACGTAAAAGCTGGAGGGTGGGGGAGACTGGGCTACCTGTGAGGATTCATGGACAAGCTGAAGACACATGCGGCCTTTAAGCGGCCGCTGCCACTTCCAGCTGAAGATGAGCCGAGTTTCCTGACGTCACAGCGAGCTTCAGCAGACCGCCGGGTGAGTACAGCGCCACATGTCAAAGGTCAAAACAGCTGATGTAGGGGTTTTTATGCATCAGAGGAAGTAAAGCAGAATCACAAGTTTTTTTTAAAAAAATGCTCTCAAGTATATATAAAGATGAATCACTTCTCATTTTTGTGGGTTAAGAAGAGGTTCTTCGTACTCCAGTCTGCTTTTCTCACCGTTTCAGGCAACACTTCACTTTTCTTTCCACTTTGACTTCTTCTTTTTTATGTTTGTTTATTTTTTATTTTCCCCTCACACATGTTTAGCTTTCACAATGTGCTTCTAGTTGATTAATGCAAACCAAAGCTGTGCAGTCTTTATAGTTAAAGAAGGTTTCAAAGTTATGACTATCTTATAATATATGTTTATAGTTTGTGTCTCAAATTTTAACCCCGAGGGTTGTTTTTTTTTAAATCTTTTCATGTATTTTTAAATTATTTATTTTGTAACACCCTGGAGTTTCTTTTTCAGTATCCCTGTGATGCATTCACTGTCATCCAACACAAAATTAGCAGATGTCTCTTACCACATAGTAGAACTGCATGTCTGTCCACAGGGGTGAGTCTCATATGTCCACAGCTGGAAGAGAGGAGTTGAATGCGGCAGGTCCATCCAGCAGTATCATTAGTCCGTGTGTGTGTGTGCGCGCGCGCATGTGTGTGTGTGGCTCAGGTGTATAAGTCAGGTGCTGATGAGGGAAAGCAACTCCCTCCTCTGTTAGTCCTTCTCCCTCTTCTTCTGCTTCTCCGTCACGAATCTGAACTAGCTGCAGTTTCTCTCTTCCCTCCTGCACTTGATGTCACTCCTCCCCATCTCATTTTTTTCTTTCCCTCCTCTTCCTCCTCCTCTCCAAATGACTCCAGTCCCCAGCCCCTCCCATTTGCTGTTTTGGCTGTGCTTCCTCCAATATATATATGTATATATATATATATTTGTCCCCTTGCTCCTCAGGTTAACATCAGTTCTTCTCCTTCCCTCCTTTTATTTACTTTCATGCACATTTTTTTCTCTTCAGCCTAACTCTTTTTATTTCCCCTGTTATTCAACTTGAGTGAATAATTAGTGAAGCCTCACAAGCCGCTGCACAACTGTCTCACTCTGTTTCTCTCGGAGCTGACTGCAGATTGCTGTCAGCTCTTCCTGCGTTAGCTGGCGTGTGTGTAAGCGTGTGTGTGTGTAGGACGTAGATAGCATGGCACGCTCTGAGCTGTCAGAAACAGGAAGTATGCAGCTTGGTAGTTTGGCCCTGATGAAAGCGTCTCTGTGTGTGAGTGTGTTATTCTAACACGCTCTATGGGAATAGATGGAGAGGTGCAACAGGGTGAAGCCGCGGTAAAGGGAACAGCTGTGGGTGTTTGACTAATTAGTTTATCCTCCTTTATGTGCAAAGTAAATATGACCCAAGAAGACGGATCATCTTTGGAGACTTAAAGTTCTGGTTGCATGGAAAAAGCATTATTCGTTTTATTTTAATACATTGGTTTTTAGCTTTTATCCATATTTGTATTTCGCTCCTTGACTCTGCTTCTCCTCATTAAAATTTAGTGTTATATGTTTAGGAATTTGTGAAGGCCTCATCAATTCAACAACATGTTATTTGTCGCTTGTTGTAACAGTAGGTGAGTCAAGACCGACTCATCTGGGACGTGTGATTGATAGGAGCAGAGCACTGTGCACAACCTACTGAACTTCTGTGCCTTATTTTAAACTCTAGACAATAATTGTTTTTCTCTATGCTGGATGAATTGCAGGCTTATTAAAACGCGCCACAGAAGCTTGATGGAAGCCCAAATCATTTTGCTTGACGGTTGGATCTAAACTCTGCTGGCGGTATCGTGCTGTGGAGAGTCTTTTCTTAAGCGGGGGGAAGGGAATCTGGAGTTTGACTGGAAAATGGATGGAAGTGAATAGAAGATAATCCTGGAATGAAACCAGAAGACCCGAGCTGAGAAACGCTGATTTAGATCATAACATATTCGTGTCTTGGAAGGGTCCAGTCAAAGTAAGGACCTAAATTCAGTTATGAATCTCTGACAAGATGTGGGGCATCAATATTTACTGATATACTCTGTCCAGTCTGGCTGAGTTTGAGGCTCTAGATCTACAAAACTAGAAACACACACTAGGAGACTTGTAGCTGTAATTGTACCGAAATGTGATTGTGGAAATTATCTCTAGGGGGTTAAATACTAATTCATGCTGCACTTTTCAGATGTTTTGGGGGGGAAAAAGAAGAAGAGAGAAAATCTTTGAATTGTCTCGGTCTATCACAAAAATTCCTTTGCTGTTCAATAAGCTTCAATACTGTTGCAAGGCACTTTGAGTGTCTTCAGAAAGACGGCTAACTCTGGAATGTGCTTATGTATGTGTGTATTTAAGAGTCTTTCAGTACACAACAGCCACAGAAACAGCCCTAAAATAAAACTGCCGTTTTATTGTGAAGTTGTCACTTTGTTGCACTACACACTCAACTGATCTCATTGTTCATCAACCCTGCAGGCTTCTGCGTTACGCAACTCGGCAAATCTGTTTCCGGTCTGACGCAGCCTTAAATTACTCTCAGTTGGTTAGTCAGGCATTTCTGCCTGAATGTACATTTGTCTTATTGGCCTCGGACAACGTGCTCAGTGGAGGTATGTTTCTCAAACCCTACTTGTGAATAAAGTGGATCTGATCTATGTTCTTAACAGATTACTAAAATTGCTAACTTGTTAAATTTTATGTGGAGAAGATCTGAACAGAAATCTGTTGGGATTTTAACGTCAGGTGTAAGCAGTCGTCCACAAACGTGTCCACTCACACTTGCCTGATCAGAACCGGACGCATTTGAAATGGAGCGCTGCCAGATTACCCCAACAGGATAGCTACAGATGAAACAATTGAAAACAGAGATTACAAAACTAGAAAGTAAATCAGGAGGTATTGTGTGTTGTAGTGGTTAGTACGGACGCCCTTATACAGAGGCTACAGACCTCATCGTGGAAGTCCCAAGTTCGACTCCCGTCCTCAGTTGCTTTGCCACATGTGCTTCTCTCTGCCCACTTTCTGTCAGATTACTGGCCACTATTGCCAGAAAATAGGTAAATCAGAGTGCAACAGGGAAACATCCAGGTAGACACTAGAACTTTCTCAAGGCATTCTGGAAGGAATTCAGGATTGGGGAAGAAATCTTTTTACGATGAAGATTACTATTTGCCTCTGAACGAAGTGTGTTTAAGAAATGTTCCATGTCAGAGCTTCGTTATGCAACACTTTTAGCTACTATATGATCATTCTGGATATTTTCTCCATAGATATGGTCTTTCACTGCTAAGCTAACGCTTTCAAAACTCTGAGCTTACAGAGAATGTCAGGAGAAGGGCAATCTCTCGTAAAAAAAAAAAAAGCAGCAACTTTCTGTTGCTTGGATTATTTATCCATTACTCTGAGCCATGAATGCCCACTTATCAGGAGGTATTAGGGGGGCTGGTGTCTATCTCTAGTTGTCATTGGACAGGTTGCCACTTCTTCACAGAAAAACAGAAGACAGACAACCATGCATACACCATCGTCAATACCAATGGGTAGTTTAGATTAGCAGTCATGTTTTGAACTGTGGGAGGAAGTTGGAGAACCCATCCATGCATAGAGAGAACATTTGTCCATCCATTTGTCTGTCAATCTATCGCCATCAATCCATTTCACAGCTTTTGATTATCCTGCACTGCTATAAGTCGGCAGTTGAGGGCACTAGAGACCGGAAGAAAATTGAAGAGCTTGCAAGTATGTTGAAATCCAACAGACTGACCTGGAGACATCAATGCTTCTTGATAGAGGTGATACTGCATATTGTATTGATCCAATACAATACTGAGTAAACACAGGGTCCATATCCCCGATACCAATACTGATACCAATACTGATACTTTTTATGTTGATATTTCGAACTTCTGACCTTTTTGTTTTTTTCCTTTGTGAAAATTCTGTCCTAAGTTTGAATAAAATAACTCAAAGTTTATCTACAAAACTTTCTATTCTACTTTATTAAAACATAACATGATTGGTGTGCATTTTTTCTTAATAAAGTGCAAAAAAACTATAATTTGAGAGAAAATCAAGTTGAGAGACTACAATGCAAAAATAAAACAATATTTCAAGATGAAATTTGAAACAAAAATATTGATATTACTATGCTAGTATAGACCCGATAAAGATACAGACTTGGTATCGATCTTATCAAAATTTTTGGATTGCTCCGCCCACCTCTGCTTCTTGAGCTCAACTTCAAACTCTTATTTGTTTTGAAAGGGATAAAGCAGGTCACATAATGTGTCAGAGTTAGCCAAAGAGACTGGATGATCTCACAGTATGATCTCAAACCATCTAAACTCCATTTGGAAAACACATTCCTCATAAACTGCCCTGCGCAACACAAGTTCAGGACGGCTAATTAGCCGAGAAGGCCTCGTAAATGCTCAAGCAACAACCAACTCTCCCTGGACTTCCAGCAGCTTTCATGTTCTGAAGACAAACACAGACACAAACGGAGACGCGCTTTTTCCCCCAGGCTGAGACCGTCCTGTGTTTCACACATCAAAGGAGGAACGACCCACCACAAACCTGCTCAACAGACGGTGAATCTTTGATTAGCGGATCCAGGAGGGAACGAGGCGTCGATAACAACAAAGCGGCTGCTGCGCTCGCTCTCGAGAAGCTTCAGTCAACACAACATTACAACGTAATCCACTCCTCGTTTCCGACTGTGTGAAAATGACCCCACTTAAAACTGAGCACACACAGTCTGCTTCTTTTTTTTTGTTTGTTTGTTTTAGCTACAATCAAACAGATTAAATGTTTCGCTTCTTTTTATCGTCATCTTATGGGGCATTGCGACTTACGGCGCCTCTTGGGGAAAAAGAATTAAAATAATTTCCTTCCACTTTACCACTTTGTGCTTCTCTGCCACATAAAATCCTATTAAGATGCATTGAAGTTTGAGACTGTAACCAAAAAATTATTTTAACTCCTTCAAAATACAAACCACAACCTGCAACACAGCGAGAGCTTAGGCAAGAAAAATAATTTATTTATAATGATATAATAACATTTGTCATCACATTGGCATTGGATAGCTGCAGAGAGGAGCATTTGTGTGAGACGCCACTTTGCAGCTACGGATTACACCATCGGATGGGACCAGGAAACAGAGGATATTCAATACGTACATGGAATATTTCTTTAAATACACTTTTTTAAAACTTTTAATAAGATGTAACAAAAATAGAATCATTCAAATTAATCTGGCTGTCTGTCTTGCTTGTGTTCCTCTCTAATTAACGTGAGTGTGTGTCTTTAGAAGCTGCCTTCACAGCGACAGCGCTGCGTTATAAACTGAGTTTGGGGGACTGTTTTGCTCGAAGGTGGACCTCGCTCAAGTTGCTCTCTTTAAACAAGAACTTTATGGGTCCAAACACTGCAGACTCGACATTCTCCTGAGGCTTTCTGACGTCCAGAACTCTAGGTTCAAAGAGATCAAGAGGTTTGGAAAGCCTGTCATAAATTCATTAGAGTGGGTTAAGTAGGATTCAGAGGGTGGCGGAATCCCTCCCTGTCCATCTTTGTTTAAAAGATTATCCATATATTTGGCCAACATTAACAAAGTTAACATTTCAAAGGTTTCAAGTTTTTATTTTGCTCAGTCTCTCCTGATTAGAGGTCTGAAATATGCCACTTATATTTGGCAAATGTCAGTCAAACTTAGACTTTGACGTCCGGGCCTCTAGTGGCAGAGGAAGGTTCTACAAAAACAAACCGAGAATCTGTAATGAGATTCTCAAAAATGTTTTTCTCTTGCAAAATGCTTTTGCAAGAGAAAAAATATACATATTTTTCTGCTTAAGGGCCTCCAGATGATGATCAACAATGCAATCAAACTTAGCAGCACATATACATGTAGCAAATATGCTTTTTATGTTTTCATACAATATCGCCATAGAAACTTTATTAAAAATTTGTTCTTTTTGCAAATGTCTATTATTTTTACTGAAAAGCTAAAAGAAACATATCGTGGTTCTTGAACTTAACCAAAACTAAATTAGTTAAATTTAGTTTAACAAGTGAATTTAAACCTTGAGAAATCATCTATTTTCTTTTTTTTAGCCCCTGCAGATTTCAGGAAACCCCCAATGTTTATGATTTTAACGGTTGTTATGGAGACACAGTGACACAAAGATGAAACTCTTTGCTGCTTTTCTGTTTTAGTCAACCACTTAAGAGCATAAATCACAAATGCTTCAGTTGTATTATTGACTTTATACGTTTTGTTAGGGGCACCAAAAATTGCGATGTGGGATTTTTTTCCACTTTCACTGTATAAATTAAATTAAATGAGGAGTTTTTGCTAAAATGCTCAGTGCAATATGATACTACCGCAATAAAAAATTAAATGCTATTGGTACAAATAACTGTAGAGGGTGCTGTAAATAAAGTTTTATGCAGCTGAGACGGGTAGGAAAAATAAATGAAGGTCAGCAGAGTAATTAAACCCTCACTCCTCTTTAATATAGCACTTTTCATTTAATGGGGGAATAATAGTTAATCTTTAATATAGTCCTCTTATTAGATATTTATAGAAATGTAATTCTCCAATATAATAAGCTGTCAATATATTTGTTTCTATTTATTATTTAGCTTAGTGCTGCAGGCAGAGAGAGCTCGGCTCTTTGGTCCGGCTCTTTGTGCCGGTTAATGACTCGTCGGTTTGCAAAGCAAAAGCGATTGCACCAATGCGGCTCCGTGTTGGCGGTAAGGTTTCGGCTGATTGTGGAGCTGCGCACCAGCTCTAATGTAGCACGTCATGTTCTTCTTCATAATAAATGAAAATACCTTTATATGAGGGAACGCATCCCTATTTGTTTACCACCGTATCCATATGTTTTGGCTTGTCTGTACCACTCCTGACTTCTCGCTTCGTAGGAATCTGTCTTACGAACACGCTGTGGACGGCTAATGTGCTACACAAATGGGAAGCGGCCGTCCAAACAATTTTGCACCTTTTTTTTTTTCCTTTTTAAGATGAACTTGTGTCCAAACCACATGGAACAATCGCCTTCCTTCTGCTTCTTTGATTTGGCTCCTATTCATCTGGGCTCAGTTAAAAAATAACACTTTTAATTTTTTTTTACCCCCAATCAACCTTTCTGAGAAATCTGAGGAATATTTAGCTGCATATGTGTGTAGAAATAGGGTTAAGGGCAAAGGTTACATAAATTTCTTTTAGGGTATACATGTAAGTTCTCTCCTCTGGGCCTGCTGTATGTCATTCATTTTGGGTGCAAAACACATATTTCTATCACCAAGGCAATTGAAATCATAAAAATTAAATTCATAAACAAAGAAACCAAGAAGTTGCTGCAGCAACGCCCATAGTTCAGTATACAAGGCAAACAAACACAGAGTTCTATAGTTTTATCGTTGTCATTCACTAAATATTTAAAACAAGCATCACTTTTACTAGTCGTCAGAAATGGATTTATGTATTTTTCTTCCCAGAATAACTGAATACCTGAAGGACTATTGTTGGGAAGAAAGACAGAGTGTTTTTCTTCCCCTTGCTTTTTGTTGTTGTTGTGACGTTTCTTTTTTCGTCCACAAGATGGAGCTCCGACTCAATAGCACCGAGAGATACTTTGCCAAGCAAGAGTCGGGAGATGAAAGCTTTCCCTCCTGGGTTTGCGCGGTCCATCCATGCAGGTAGGCAGGAGGGGGAAAGTCGGGTTTAGTAGCCTGGATCGCTGCTCGTCTGCTCATCCACACGCAGATTCAGAACCAATAATCTTTGTGTTCACAGTTCTGAAAGTCAAGGTCCTTCACAAAAAAAACACCTCTTAAAAATTCATTCACCCTTCTTGGTCATTCATTCTCTCACTCGCTCGTAGGAATCCCGCGTTGCGTGGGAGCTAACAGTATAATGAAAAAGGAAAGCTCACATTTTGCATTTTCCAAAATCAAAACAAAAAAATAAATAAACAGCATAAATGTTTTCTAACAGTCCTTTCATTGACATTCATCCTGTGTCGTCTCTAATACTGAGCTTGGATGCATAGACCGGATACAGGGAAAGAGATGGTGAGGTGGATGAGACGGAAAAAAGAGGTGGAGAAACAGAAAGACGGAGGAGGATGCGGGGAGGAAAGGAGAACTCGCTCTTTGCCAGCTGAAGGGGGTTACAGTGGCGCAAAAGAGACAGATGGAGACGGATCCCACAGTCATGAGAGGAGGAGCAGGAGAAGGAGTGCTGGGAGTGGTCGGGGATGCGGGTGACTCAGACAGTCACTGGGACAAAACGTACACAGGGGAAGGCAAAACAAACAGAACCTCTTCGATGCCCGGAGCGTCCCTCTGCTGTAGCGCCAATGGACAGATGGAGGGAACCTCATTCTGAACCAGTTTTCGCCACTTCGTCTGCTAAAGCCGCAGCGGCTTCACCGCATTCCTTCAGTCCTACAAGCCAGAGTCCCCGGGGCCGTTGGACTCCTTCACAATATTTGCACAGTTGGCTCCTCAAGGTTCCATAATCTCTTTTTGTATTTCCATTTTTGTTTTGTATTTTCATTTGTTTTGGAATGTTAAGATTTCTGGAAGCCATTTTTAATCTTGGAAATGGAATAAAATCCACAATCAATTTAGTTGCGAGTGCAAGGCGGAATCACTGGTCCAGACCTTTAAGTCCGTTCCACTCCAGTTGCTTGACTGATCTGATGTGGCACTGTGATATAAACCAGGATATTCTGGGTTGGAAATGTGTCCAGTGAGCTCTGCAGAAACAGGTTATTAACTATGCATTTGAACGAGGAAAGAAAGTGGCAGTGACGGCTCTTTCGCCCCATTACGAACATCTCCTAAGTGGTTAATAGAAACTGGATGGCAGGCTCTACTTTGCTCTGCTCCGCTTCTAATTGAAGCCTTGATAGAAGAAATGCTTGGAAGGAGCAACACAGCTGCAGTTGTTATGGTTTTAGGCTAAGAGGTCCCAATGCCAACAGGGGCTTGGTAGGTGTAAGAGAGGGTTTCCTTCTGGTTCTCAAAATAGAAAACAAATTATCTGGTTTTCAAAGTTTCTCAATAAAGCAACACAAGTAGACAGTTTAGCTACAACCTTCATTTCTCTAATTACCACTGCAAACAGTTGTTTTGCTATCACCGGGATAATTTCTCTATACTGTTTTAAGCAACAGTATTGGTCTGCGCTCACCCCTTCCTACGTGCATGACTATTTTGTTCCTTCCTATATCTATTTTGCACCAAAAATCAAGTCACTTTATGCCCCTGTACACTTAACTATATATTGGTTCACTTTTCTTTCCTTAGTATGTGTAAAATATGCATCACCCAGCATTAGTGGATACATGTTCCACCTTGATTGCGAAAGGAAGAGGTTTTGAAGGAAATTTGACAAAATAATCTACAAAAAGTTAAATATTTTTGAGATTTAAGGAGATGGTTATAGTGAAGGCTACAAGTCATTATTTAATTCACAAAGAAAATTTGTGAATTAAAATCTGGGCACAACCTAGACACAACAGTGTCTAGGTTGTGCCCAGCAAGGACAAGCCTGGATGGATGGATGGATGGATGGATGGATGGATGGATGGATGGACGGACGGACGGACGGACGGACGGACGGGCTGATAGATGGATGGACAGATGATTTCTGATGAGCCTATTGGTTTTGGTTCTGATCTTTTGGACAGGAATTGCCTTTAAAATTGTAAAATTATGACCTCTGATCAAAGAAAGACAAGCTAGCACATTTCCTGTCACTAGATATTGTTGAACAGAGTTCGCATTACCTTCTAAAAAACTATGAGTAGATTATACAAATTCTCCCGCTGATGGATTAAAAACTAATGCATGGTCAAAGGACTTGTTGGGTATGAAACAACCAAAATTAAGGTGGAAGAATCCTTCAAGTTTACTCTGCCATGATGCCATGAAACATATCCAGTCACTACATTTGCTCTGGTTATACCCTGTCTCTGAATTAAAACCTAATGACTGGAGAACAGGTTTTCAAACCTCATCTTGAGCCTTTTAATGATCTGCAACAATCATTGAAATTCCAGCTAGGTCCTGTCTACTTTAAATTAATCCGAGACCTCATCTTGTTAAGCCAAAAGAATGACTTGGATAATTTCAAAAGTGACAAGTGAGTAGGAAGACTCACCTAAAGGGACTTCACGTAGGTCATTCTAATCTATTAAGGGCATGCAGTGTGACGATCCACACATCCAAGCTCTAATGAAAACTACTGGGGAGGCACACCTCACGTCAAACGCAAACTTCTGTGCACTAGCTCCATGTTTGCTCTCTGTAGTTGAAGCGTCCATCTATACACACTCACACAACCAAAACATCACCGTAGGTCCTCTGTGGTCTGTTTGCAACAGTTCTTTGGTCCCCCAACACCAGAGACCAGAAATGAATAAAAACCCTGTTCAATAACCAGGCCTGCTTCATCATCTCTGTGCAGAAACATCAGCAGACAAGATTGCATCCACACAAATACGCACACACTCGTGTAGACGGTCGTTTTCTTTTTTTTCTCCTTTCATAGCGTGACTTTTTTTAGTCAGTGTGTGTGCTGAAAGTGTGTGCATGGGCAGTTTGAAGTCCAAGCTTCTAACATCTTTGTACACTAGTTTGAGTCTTTGTTGATAGATGCTTTCCGTTTATCTTTGTACATGATACATACAGTATAATCCCATTAAACTTATACAGTAAATAGACATTTAGAATGTATAAAAAATAGGAGCAAAACGTAACATCTAAAAACAGATTAAGAAGATAATGGACGACGAGGGGAAACAGAACGCAAAGCGGCAAAACGGGATTTCGCCATGTAACCGACCTCTGAGGCCAAAGGAAAGAAAAGTGCTTCGCTTTCCAAGCAGAGTCGGTTCACTTGGTGCCTCTGTGGAATGCTTACCGAAGATCCACGTTCACGGTCACGAGCAAAGCACGAGCAACAAAATGAGGGACATGCTCATGCCTCATCTTTGGTGGCAAGGAAAAAAAAAAAAATTCCCCATGCAGTTTGTCTGTGTTCAATCTGGCACTTCGCTGTTGCGCTGCTATGCTATTGCATTGACCGTGGGGAGGAAAATGGAGCCACAATATCCAAGTTTACCTTCCTCAGTTTCCCCATCGCAAAACCGATGCCCAATACTCAACTTCGTAGAGGCCTACAGGTGTCACACCTGTAAAGCAACCGAATCACGTGCAGATTTTGTAATTGTATTCCAATTATTTCTTGAATTAAGTTGATTCCTTGTCCTCAGTGGTGTCGTGGTAGATCAGTATCGCTGCAGATTCAGATAGGATTGGGATCTGTTGTTAATGCCAAACCAAAAGGAATGAAGATATATCCACCGTGTATCTCTACATCCCCAGCGTCACCTCCACCAGTCAGTCTGCCCATACATTTTCCTCACTACACAGGAGGTTTTTTTCATATCTATATATATAGTTTAAAAAAAAAACAACCTTTTTTCTCCTCTGATGCATTTGACAGGCAAACACTGAGCTCCAACCCTAGAAAGGACCATTTTGTCCAAAAAATGTGCTCCAATTTCATTGGACAATCCAAATGATCAATCAGAGGTTGGAAAGCTCAGGACCCGTCCTCTGTGTGTGGCAGATTGTAGAGTTGGTTTGAGTTGTAGTAAACAGGATCCAGACCGGGTCAACGTCTAGAAATTGTATTTCCATTCACTGATTGTTGGGTTTGTCGGACGCAGACGGCACCTCCCCTCCCTCGGCGGCCGATGCATTGGTGTTTGAGAATTCCGTGACACGTCGCGCTAGAGGGTTTGTGCTCTTCAGGAGCTCCATTGCGGACACCCTTGCTCCTCCACTGGAAGACTTGCTGCCTTTCTTCTGAAGCAGAGCCATGAAGTTCTCGTTGCGAGAGCTCGACCTCTGGCTGCTGCCCAAGGTTAGGTTCCGATGGTCGCTCACAATGGCGCTGTGCTTCACGGGCGACACCAGGCTCTGGCGGCTGCCAAAAGAATCCGAGGGCTCCTTACGGCCCAGAACCTTTCGCTTGGACCTGGAAGAGAGTCATATAAATTCAAGTGGTTGGAATATTAACTTCTTAAATGCTACACACTGACTGGTAGTTTTGGAGAATTTCAGGAATTTCAGGATTTCAGCTCCTCTGTTGTTTTGATGAAAATATTAACTTACTTCTCAGTTCCTTAAGAAAATTTCAGCTCCACACAAAGTAAAACTATGAGCACTTGTTGCTTAGAGACTGTGCCTGCATTTATAAATGTGTCTATGATAGAGAGAAAAGAGGACAAAGTAAGAATCTCTGGTCAGTAATGTACATGGAGCTGTTGCTAGGGAACTCTGTACTCCAGCCTTTGGTTTTTAAAAAGCCTCTGCTTATGTGGTAAGGGGAAGATTGAGTGTGTGTGTGTGTGGGGGGGGGGGTGCATGTCCAAACCTGTGTATAATGGTGAATAAGTCCTCGGTGGTGTGTGTCGTAGGAGTGCTGGTCAACAAGTCATCTTCCGTTTCCTCAGCGATGTGGAGAGCAGTCTTCTCATCGGCAGCTGAATCATCTGATCAGTGCATAGGAATACCATTATAACAAGGCTCAGTTACACAAAACATTAGATAACATGTTAAAATTAACAAGTGAAAGCTGTTCCCGAATGAGCCTTAAATGCCAGAAAACATTGCTAATTAAATACATACCTGCCCCGATACCAGTGCTGGCCATCTTATCTCCAATTTCAGTGAGAGAGGAATCCTGGAGTGACGACTGTAGAGATGACTCTTTTGAGCTGTCCTCATCTATTCCCAAGTGGTTTTCGTCCTGCTCCAACATGTCAAGACCACTAGAACTAGCTGGTATGTCATCTGGTGGAAATGCTCCAACTGGAGACGGCAGACCCACCGGGCTGTCAGACTGTGGAATCTGCCGGTCTGTGCTCCCATTAGTGGAAGGGTGTAGTGGTGTGGGAAGGAGTAGGACATTTGGTTTCTTGGGAACTGGAGGCGGAACCTGGATAATGGAGTGTAAATTATGTTTGTTTTACTTTGCTTGACAGCAGGTGATTAAATCATCTGTGAATTAGAGCAAACAAGTAGTATACTACTCACCTTGGTTTTCTTTTTGTCAGACAGCTCAGCCAGACAGGAGATTGTCATCCTTGAAGGTAGTGTCTTGCTCTTGTCTTGGAGCTCAGGGGCCTCTTGGGAACTGCATGGAGAAGGAAGTGAACCCCCATCCTCAGGTGCTAGACGGATATCTGGTTCTCCATCAAATTCAGGTTCCAACATTGGGTCTTCCAACAAAGGTTGGGGATCAGGGAGTGGTGGGAGGTCAAACAGAGACTGGGAGTGAGTGAGGAATGGGTGGTCATAGGCAGTGGGTGGCACATTGGTGGGATTCAAATCTGGGGGAATGGCAGGACTTGTTGGAGCCTGTGGTAGGGGCTTTTTGGGTTTGGGCTTTTTCATGACTTTGTAGATGTTGCCAAGAGGCACTGGGCGTTCCACAGGTGAGGCAGGAGGAGATTCAATAGCAAGGGGGGAGGTGGAGGAAGGAGAAGGAGACTTAAGGAGGAGGTTCATGGGGCGTTTGGGCAATGGAGGCTTGACAGCTACAGGTGGTTTAGGCTTTGGTAGAGTCGGTGGTGGGCTTGGGTTATCGCTGATGTCTCTGCCATGCTGCTCTTCTTCAATTGTGTCAGAAGCTCCATCAGGGCAGTCCTCCAGATCTCCTCGCGAAACAGACCGAAGTCTAATGGTCTTTAGCTCATTCTGGGTAACCATAGGTAATGCCTGTGAAGAACTGGGGCTGATTTTTCCTGGTTTGGCAGCAGTAGAGGTGTCAGAATGCCGCCTGCTTGCCTTCTGCTTTGGCTTTAGCGATGACAGCTCCAAATGTGCATTTCCAGGCATTTCAAATGACAATCTTGACCTGGCAGCTGGGTCCTTAGGTGATGGTAGTGAAGATTTTCTTTCTGGGATCTTTGGACGCATCTTACACCCTGTCGTACCTACTGTCCCATGATTCATCGGAACTGTTGGAGTAGGAGTCTCTGACTGACTAGAATAGCCACTTGAGGGAGATATAAGTCCTGGTGGCTTTAAGGGTGAGGAAGCCTTAACGTCAGTCTCCATAGATAATTGTGAAGGGGACGTGGCTCTGGACGTCAAGGGAGAATCTAGAAGGGACTCTGAGCTACTTCTCACTTTCATACATTCAATCACTGTGGTACCTGTTGCTGTGCTGGAGCCTGATAAAGACCTGAGGAAGAAGGAAGAATGATTAGAAGGCAATAATTTAACAACAAAGTGGAGTACATTTAATACATTTATTCATCTGAGGCTTCTTTTACCTGTAGGGGTCATTACTCTTCCACTCTCCCAGCTGCCAGTGAGTTGGGAAGGTCATCTGTGTTTCTCCTTCCCTCTCAGGTGGCTGGACTTCCAGACTTGGAGGTCCATCGTTACCCCCTTGGCCCAGCTCCCTTTCCCCCACACTGGCTTTAGAGGAGCAAGAAGAACTTGTCAAAAGGAAATCTGGCTGGAATTCCGGGAAGTTGTCCCTGGGTATGTGCAGGCTCTTTGGTCTGCCATCTCGGTAAAGACCACCCCTGTGCCTTATTTTGCCCTCAGCTTCTCCAAGGTTTTTCATTAAGGAAACACTTCTCACAGGGGGTGGGGGCTTGCGCTTGGACTTCTTAAGTGAGATAGAACGAGAGCGAAGGCGCAAGCGTCCTTCTGTGCTGTAATCTGAAGCCGTGACAGAAATAGTGTCCGTAGTACTTGCACTATCCTCAGAACTTCCTCTAGGGTAAAGAAGGGCATAGTTCTCCCCATGACCCAGATAGTTATGATGTTCTTGATAGTGGTCCATTACCACAGTGTTCCCATTACCAGTAGTGGTGAAGGTCAAGTCTGGCTCTATACCACCCTCTGTAAAGCAAAAGGACCCAGAATCAGTGGGCGTGGAAAGGGAACGTTCCCGGAACTTGAAGGCGTTTTGAGCCGCTATGGATCGTGCTGACCTCTGCCTTCCTCGCCCTGCCTCCGCACTACCCCCTCGCCCTCCGTCTGCTGGTGCCCCCTCTGTTTCCCTACGTTTTCCCACTGTGACCACTGGCGGCGAGATCCCTGACCCACCATTTCCTGTTCTCCCAGTCGGGTCAGTCACACATGTGAACGAGCTGGAGTGTGAGCTCACAGACTGTCCCGAGCTCACCAGCATGACCCCGTCCTGTATCCCGCCAGCATGACCAATGACACTGTGATGTTTGGGAGGAACTGCTGGACCTTTGCTCATGCTGTAATTGTAAGTCTCATTCCACGCAGCAGGAGAAAATGTGGATCCTTTAGGGCCATTCCAGGTGGATGAGGGTGTATTGGAGCACAGCAACCCAGAGTGGTCCATAGCTGCTGTGTGAAGCAGCTCCGGGGGGCGTTGCCCCAAACGGTTATCTGTATGGGGCAAAGAGGCAAGAACGTGTCTACAATTAGATAAATGTTACCTGTATTTGATTCTTCTCAAACTCTTTTTAGAAGTCTTATTTAACTTTAACTTTTACTTAAAATCAAATGCATTTAATTATATCCCCCTCCTGACACAAACAAAAATGGCAACAAGATGGATATAAACATGAATTTTTAATATCGGCCTAGTTTTACATGTGGAACCATTACAAATGGCAGAAAATTATCAACATCGGCCAATAACATTGTTAAAGTAGATATAGTGAGCATCCCTAAATGATATTATGTGTGCGGCAAGGTAAGAAACAGCAGGTCTTATGACAAGAATGAGTGGTGCAGGGGGAAAAAAAGTGTTGATTGAGATATTACAAAAAATACGTCACTGAATCCAGACTTATGTTTTTCTGAACCAACCTGTGGGCAGGGTTGTGTCAAGCTCTGAGTGTGTCTTCCTTATTGGGAGGTTTTGACGTGGAGTCTCCGTGAAGAGCTCCAGAGAGTGTGGCTGCTGGGGATAGGAGTCCCCAGGAGAGGGAGACGGGGACAGGGAGTGCTGGAGAAGATCGACACCGTGGAATTTCACTGCTCCCACTTCACCTGGAGGAGACAGATGAGAGCAGACAGTTAGCATGCGAAATGGACCTTCTGGTGCATTAAATGTGACCATTTGTTCCACATTTTAGGCCACATAGGTCAGTTCTGCTTTAATTTCTTCTGCCCAAATATTGCAGCGACTTGTACTAAATACTAGGAATAAATATCAGTTTCAACATATGTCATGTTAGTCATGTTTTAACATGTCGGTATCGTTCGGCTAAGTAAAACTGGATTGATACAAAGCTTTATTTCCATCTTGTTGCCATTTTTGTACGAGTTTTGAATGGAGTTGGCCATGTGGCATTAGTTCGATCAACAATATTAACATTGTGTATCAATATTGGACCAACTTTTTAGATCGGTGCATCCCTACTAATTACACTGCAGTGTTAGAAGACAGGCTTAAATGTGGAGTCAGATGGTTTTCTTTTGGGTTAAATTAAATTGTGCAAAACAAGTCTCCCGGTTATTGATGAGCAGAGGAGATTTACACATTTGTGACGTGTAATTCCTCTTGTAAAAGCAAGCAAGTGGCGTAGAATGAAGATTTCAACTGGACAGCCTCCGTTGTGTTAATGTTTTACGACGTCTGCCGTCATGCTTTAAACCCAGGCAGATTTGCAGCAGGTGTTGACAGACACCTGCTGCTCTGTTGTCCGTTTGATGTCCTGTCAGCGCTGAGTCATTGGAGGCAGCAGGTAGGTCCCTTTATTACCTCGTGAACAAACGGCTCACTTACTCACCCCGCGGCATATTTCTTCTTCCAGCGTCCTTGTAAAAATAACATCTGAGACAAAAATTGTGCAACTGAGTGAAGCGATATCATTTTCGAGGTGTGAAGGTCAGTGTGAAATAAATAAATAAATGATTGCAAAATAAAATGAGATGAAACAGCAAATGAACAGAAAAATAAGCTGAGGTAACTGAGAGGATTATTATACAACACTGACACCAGTCAGGGTTAGTGCCTCAATTATAATTTAGTTTCTAACATAGCGATTCAACTACTGTGACTGACTTTTATGCAGGCTCAGTTGCACTTAGCCATATTTATTTTTGCACTAAAAACAATCAGACAGCTCTGGCCCATCTGTGAGACTGATGAGTACTTTACCTGCAGAAAACAGTTTAATAGAAATGAAACTGAAGAATGATCATAATTTTTTACTTCATTTCTGTTTTAGATAATCAGTGTGTCTAATTCACGGGTCCCCAAAGTGGGTCCTGGAGGGCCGGCATCCTGCATGTTTTAGTTCTCTCCCTGGTGGTAGTAACAACCTCCTCAGCATGTCAGTGTTCTTCTTAGGCCTCTAATGAGCCATTATTGGATCCAGGTGCGTTAAACCAAGGAGAGAACTAAAACATGCAGGATGCCGGCCCTCCAGGACCCACTTTGGGTACCCTGGTCTAAGTTGTCTTAGTTATCAATTGATTTCTGTTTCCCTGATGCAAATGGGCAGCACATAGGCTCACTGCACTTAGCAACTTAGAAACACAAGAAAACATATTTTAAGGAAGTGGGAAAATTGTGTTAGTGGAACTGTAACTGGAAAGGACTCAGGTTTATGCTGCCACCACTTAGTGATGGAGATGGAAAGGGAAGTAAAAGTTTCCTAAGTTTAATGTTTAGGGGACAGCAGCAAAGGCTAGCATCGATGGTTCTGCAAGTCTCCATAGCAACCAGGAAGTGGCATCTTACTTAAAATTTGTTGTTTCGGAAGTATATCAGTATTTCAGGAAAACATAATTATTTTCCTACCAACAAAAATGTTGCTAACTGCAACTAAAAGATGGCTACTGGAAAATATGCAAAAGGAAAAATATAAAAGTAAAAAATATCCACGTTCTAAATATGAATCACTTTTATTAACCTGGCATTGTTTTAGCTACAAGCTAGCCTCTGTACAGACACCAACTGCAGGTTTGATGAAACACTTGATAAAAACACTTATAACTACCCATTTTAATAGTTCAAACACCAAATATACCTTAACATGCGTTAATATGCACAGTGGAAGCCATCTTAGAACTTATTTCCGTTCTTGGGAGGTACAGACAATCAGCTCAAGAGAGAATAAATGCTGCTCCTGGATTGGCTGCTTTGTAAACGCCAGACAATAGCATGCTAAGTAGCTGTGGTGAACAGTCATTCATGAAAATTGCTGGAGCGAGATGGGCAACAGCGGCAACACTGAGGCCGAGAGACGAGTGGAGGAGGAAGAGGAGGGAGCAGTGACTAACCTTCATTGATCCTTTTTTCCAGTCTATCCCTTCAACCACTATCATTCATTTTACTCATCCACAATTCCTTTTCTCTATCTTACACATTTCTTCTTCTTCTTCTGTTTTTGGCAGGGTTTTTATTTCTTCTCCATCTTGGATGGAGGAGAGAGGAAGAGTGTGGAGATGCCATGGTAACAGTAAGCCGTCTGTGAGCTACCTGTTCGCTGGCTTTCAGCGTGAAGAAAGCCGGAGAGGAAGATTAGCAGGTTTAATAGCAACAATTTGAATGAGACACTGATTCCTTTTTAAAGGACCAAATATGATGTTATACACATTCACTTTTGTAAAGTAAAACATGTAGCTTATGCTCAAAATCACTGTTCTAATGAGCCAATTGGAGCTCGTAATCAGTGTTCATCCGCTTCTAAAAATAGTACCAAAAAACTAAAACTTGGGTTACACACACCTTTAAGTTTTTGAAATAAAAATTTACAGCCTACAACTTTCTCATATGATTAATATGAGAAACCTACGTTGGTTTTTATGACATTTATTTTAAAAAATGAGTCACTGCTTTATTTTATATTTGTATCCAAATACTTTGCTTCTAAGGTTTTTCTATTTCTTTTTCATTCTGTCTGTTAACGTGCAAAAAGTTAAAACTACATGTACAATTCCGTAAAAAATACTTTTGAATTACAAAAATACATTTTTTATTTTAGTAGAGATGCACCAAAGAATCAACCAGAGATCAGAACCGGCTGTTTTTTGTTTTGTTTTTTTTATCGGCTCCGATTTGCAATTTAACTTTTTCGTTTTTTCCATTAAAAGCGTTTTCAGTCGGAGGCTTCCCTTCCCACAGCCAACACCATCTACAATAACTCTTTGAGTAATCTAGATTTAATATGAGCTACGGCAACATTTAATTCCCATTTGGTATCAATAAAGTATTTTTTAATTGAATCACTAGGATTTCCCACCATTTTCTTCTCTAAGCATGTAGTTGATTCACTTTCTTCATTCTGATGGTTAGAGTGTATGTTTTGATGTATTTATAGGCATACTCTCTTAAATACCTCGCTTTCTGATTAATTAAAAACTACTTCCCGTATTGAAGACCCTTCAGGACATTTATTTTCCTCTTTTGCATCATCCTTAGAATAAACCAACCGGTCAGACCTAGAAGAAAACCATAAATCGGTATTGACCAGGAAGCTTTAAGTACCCCCCTTTTCACCGCTCGCCTTTTATCTCTGACAGAACAAATACCGGCGCAATTCAAGACCGCCGGCGTGGATTAATACACCTGACCTTCGTCTCCTCTGAAGCTCCCACCCTCACTACCCCCGCTGAGCGGAGAGGAGGAGAAAGAGATGTTTAACTATGGATGGATACGCTGGAGAAAAGGAGGGGAGAGGCACCTGGTGACGAAGCAGTTGCTATGCCAAAAACCAGGAGGTCCGCGCACACACTCAGAAACACACACACATACGGGAGACGCAAACAAGAGGGAGCCTTGGTTGAGACGAGTGGAAGCGGCAGTGTCACAGAGATGCTGCTGAGGCTGACCGTGGCATGCTGACAGCACACACACACACACACACACACACACCACACACATCCAGAGCAGAGGGTCTGGCAGAGAGCGGCGAGGGCGTTATGCAGTCATGAGGAGAAAATGTTCTTGACGTCGATTCTTGTTTCAGCAGAGCAGACTCGCGATAGGCTTGTGAGAAAATGAAGTCATCTTGATTTGAGAGAGATTTGCCTGTCTACACCTTCCAGAGCAACCCGTCAGCTGTGGATGCAGAGAGCAATGAGTCCATATATTGTTGCGTTGCTGCAAACTTTAATGTATGTCATTGAAATGCACAATGTAGGGAATAATGGCAAAGTGGAAAAAAAAAAAATTTCTGCTTTGTAGAACCGTCTTTCAACACACTTACAATTTCAAATCTTGTCTCTACTGTTTCAAACGATCTTCACAAAAGTGTGCATCCCTTTTAGCCCTCCTTTATATTCTCAGTTATATTTAGGTCTGGACTCTGACATGTCTTACGCTCTAAGGATTTCAATGTATTTGGCTCCATCCATCCTTCCACCAACACTCACCAGCTTCCCTTGACGCCGCCCAGCCTCTCGATTTCGGAGGACAACCATATCTTGTTAGGTTTTTGTTGTAGTCTTTAATATTTCATATAATGGATTGAGCGGTTCTCTGTCGGATCTTCAAAGTTTGGGACGTTGTTTTATAACCGAACCCTGCATTGGGCTACGCTTTCACGAGACCGCTGCCTGGAAACTGGAGGATTTTCGGAACCCGATTGAAAGAGGTTCCATGTTTAAACGGCTGTAGTTGTCATGCCAGGCCACCGGGTGGCGCTGTGATTTTAACATGTCATCGGACACGCATGTGCTTTACACCCGTATAACTCTCAGTTATACCCTTTAACTGAGAGTAAACAGGTAGGATGCTGACTGTAATGTATCCTAATTTTAAAAGGGTTCATCTGAATTTATTTTATCACTATTTGTCTATATAATTCGGATTTTACACTTTCCATCCACAACAATGAGAGATATAGAAAAATAAGGAAGCAACAGTGAGGAGAAAAAACAAAAGTAGGTCATATACAGTTTATGGGGACATCCAATGCAAGAGGAAGGCTCCTTCCTAGGAGGCTCATTAGGACTGTCAGCTCCAAGAAGTACAGTAACAGGGCCAAGTTTGAAGGTAAAGGCCCTACGTTAGCCTACTTTTGTACTCTAATGACCTGAAATAATAACATTGGTGTTTGTGTACCATCTTCAGTCAGCGTTTCGTTCAGAAAATGCAAAAAAAAAAAAAAAAAGTCCCTTGATAAGATTACAAATAGTTCCTGTTTCGTGTTCTGGTTAAAATGCTTGTGTGCTTATTGACCTGAGGACATAATTTCACCTGTTTAAGACAGAGTTGTTGTTAAAATCAAAATCGACCATAAACAGATAGGAATGACAGCAGTACATAACAAGTTTTTAACGAGTTTTCAAAATAAATGGCAATACAGCCTCCATTCATAGTTAGTGGCACATCTGGATTTGTAAAAATACATCTACATTTTCTATAGTAAACTTATGTCTAGAGGGGGTGTTGACATAAAATGTTCACCAGGTGTTGGTAGCAAGAAAAGTAATCCATACATAGAAAGAAACTAAAACAAGCAAGTCCAGAAATTATGTGTAATAATGTGAAATGGAGCAAATCGTGGACATCCAAGAAACCAGCCACAGTCTATCAGTTATCAGAAATGACCAGATCTCCTCAAAACGCTTTAGAATTGTTGCGTTTTTCGATATGTTTGCCGTACCTGTGACGTCGAGCGGCATGCAGTGAGCCGGCGTGCGTCGTAACGGGTGCCAGCGCGGTTTCTCAGCGACGGGCGGCCCTGTGGTGGCGGACGTTGCTGTGCTGCTGCTGCTGTTGTTGCTGCTCCAGCCCAGGGGGGGGCGATCCGAGCCACAGGGGGACGGGGTCGGGGACAGCGACGGGTTAATCACAGACCTCAGGCCAAACACGGAGGAGGTGGTTTCATCTTCGTAGAGCTGCTTTGACGCCGGCTAGAAGAAGAAGACACAAAAAAGGGAGGTTGTGTTTTTCTCCAACAGGAATATTTTCCTAATAGGTAAAGAAACACATGGAAACACAGTTACTGTGAAAACTAACAACATAAACACAGTGCTCCAATAAAATTACTTAGATGAAGCGTTTGGGCAGGGCCACAATGGCCCAGTCAAAGTTCAGATTTAAATTTAATCGAAAATCTATGCAAAGCTTGAAAACTGATGCTTTCTCCACTTTTCCTACTCGGTGTGAAAATCTAATACACTTTAACGAAGTTTGTGCTTTTGACGTGACCAGATGTAAAGTTCACCGCTTCTGCAGTGCAGGAAACGTTGCAGGTCATCTTTGAAGACAAACGTCTGCTGCTGCAGAAGCGCGGAAAGCAATGACAGCTTAACGGGAATCAGCCAAAAACACAAATAAGATCATTAAATGAACTGAGATGTAACAGGCAGGAAGTGTGCTGCAGTAAAAGTAGCGTGAATCCTTTGTGACGCAGTCCAAGAAAACAGTCTTAGCAGCCAGAGCATGAGCAGAGTACATCCAGCTACAGATACCGTACTCATAAGATATATCAATATATTAATTTCCCCTCTTGCTTTAAAAAGCAAAAATCCATTAGTAACAGCTTTGTGTACAGGAGATGCCTGTCAGATAGCACTAATGTTATCTGGTGTTTTTATCTTAATTTTTTTTCCCAAGGATTATAATAATATTTCCATCTGGAAGACACTAAATCATTAAGGATCTGTTTATAGACAGCAGCTGAGAGAGAGAAAAGCACGATGACTAATTCTGGTGAATCTGAATGAGGGGGTGGATTGTGCTGTACAACAGATTTTCGGCTAACTCACAACAGAATGATAAACGTAATGAGGCATTCAGCCACAACACAACTTTTAGCTGTCATTTGCTCGATTCATGGGGGAAAAAATTATAATAATAATCATGCTGTATTGTTTTAGCGATTAAAGTCTGAAACTGGAGCACTTGAAGTGAAGAAGAAGTAACACCAACCAAGGTCATTCCGAACAAACTAGAAAACAGAGCGTGCAGCTTGTTTAAATTGTTCCTGTCGTTTAAATTTGAATTCACAAAATGTCAATGGAAGGTCCTTTGGAGAAACTTTTAATTTTCACTTAACATTTTTATCCCAAATATTTGAATTTGCAGCCAGAAATATCTACTGAATTGACGTAAGGATGTATCTGCAGCTGCAGCATAAGCAGTACAAAGGATCCCATCGGTCACAACATACAAAAAATATTAGACCACAATAACTAAATTTCCAAAAGGTATTTTCAATTTCACTTAATATCTTTTGGAATCTCTTTGCCAGGGTAAACATAATGGGTTTGAGAGCGCTGACTGGCGTTCGCTAGTACTCCGAACATTTTAAGATCTAAGAAGGACAATTGTGGATATAAGCAAGCTGAGGGAATTACTTGGGTTCAAACTATTTTACAGAAATACAATTTATCAAATGCACTTCCACTAGAAAACATTGCAGTTTTCTAGTGGAAGTGTCATCTTCTGAGGTCCAGTTTATTCTCTCATTACTTTTGAGTGAGAGAAATAAGTTCCCGTTTTGAAATCACCAACCCAAAAAGTTTCCTACAGAACATTTCACGGTCAGGTGAGACAAGGATCAAGTCTACAGTCATATGTTCGGAGGAATCAATGAGGCGTTAAAGCAGGGGTGCCCAGTCGGTCCTTGAGGGCCGCCATCCTGCGTGTTTCAGTTCTCTCCCTGGTTTAACGCACCTGGATCAAATGATGGCTCAATAGAGGCCTTAGGAGAACATTGACATGCTGAGAAGGTTGTTAGCACCACCAGAGAGAGAACTAAAACATGCAGGATGCCGGCCCTCCAGGACCCACTTTGGGCACCCCTGCTTTAAAGCCTACAGACCAAACAACTGTTGCACAGTGGTGGCAGCATCATGATCTGGTTCTGTTTTGCTGCCTTGGGTACTGATACCTTCTAACTATATGTTAGATCAACAACTAGATAAATTAGAACTTGAGAAATACAATGCAGTGTGGAAAATGAGCCCCTTGTGTTGAGTTAAGGACATAGCAGCTAAACTAAAAATATTCAAGCTCACTAAAGACCAACTTACTTCACACAAGAATTAGAATAGTAACTGCAATAGTTGACATAACTGCAAAAATAATCAAACAGAAGAATTAATTTGCCATATTTTTGCTGTGCAGGACATTGTTTTGGCATAAGCCGTCATTAGCCACAACATAGAGAATCATAGTCATGATCAAAATATCACTGTCACAATTTCAAAGAATGTCTTTGTATGAAATTGTATTCAAGTGTTCATGCTCTCCATGCAAATAATATTTGTGTCCAGTTGGATTATCTGTAACTGTCCTGAATGCCTACACCTGATGTGTTAGAGGCACTGTGTCTTAAAGACAGGGGAAAAGTCAGAAAAAACGTAACACTATTTTATGTCCCTGAAATTGTACACCCCTATCAGCCAGCACAGAAAGACTCTGTAGGATTTCATAGGATGGCAAGGTTTTGAAAAGTTAGAGAAATAAAACACTAAACATTAACGTGTTAAGCTAGTATTCACAGTTTAGACACAACCTGACAACCTGCTGAAGTTCAAACCAAGCGTCAGAACGGAGGAGGAAGGGGAATGAACAAAGTGGCGTAATGTTGTTGTTGGTGCCAGACAAGCTAAACCATCTCATCTACTGGCATTTTCACACACAACCGTCTCTCGGGTTTACAGAGAACAGTCCACAAGAGAGAAAATATCCAGGGAGCAGCAGTCAGTTGCCTTGTTGAAGTAGGAGATCAAGTATAGCTCACATAGCCGCTCAAGATGTGTGTGGAATAGCATCTCTGAACATACAACATGTGGAACCTTCAAATAAATGGGTTACAAACCAAGTACACGAGACAGGAAAAGGCTTTGTGTCAGAACCTGCATGCGTGTTTGTTTACCAGGAAGATGAAGTCCGGCCTCTTGTTGTTGAGAGAGACTGGTGAGCGGCTGAGCGACGTGGACGTGTCGTCTGAGCTCTGCGAGGATGGATGGCGAAACGTCTGGCCGGTCAGCTTGGTGTCGTACAACTGCTCCTCAAATTCTGTACGCGCACACAGCACAAGCACAAAAACACACAGTGAGAAGGAAATAAACTTAATCTGGGGCACACAACACAAACTCACACACCAAATATTTTAGGCGCATGGCTGAGAGCAAAGATCCAGCAGAGCTGTTGCTTCACATCACAGCGAAACCTCCCTCCTGTGAGTCCCCGGCGCACCTTCTGCCAGCTTAACAGTCTGACTCGGTTTACATTTAATCCTCTCCTGGGTTCTCCTGACTCTTGTTCTCATTTAAACCAAACATTCTCCGTCGAGTTACCCTCTCCTTTTGGATATCTGAGTTTCTCCCTCTTGCCAGGAGCTTAAACTCTCCCCCTCCAGCTATTGTAAACAGATTCCTAAAACCCCCAACCACCCCCACTTTCCTAACCACACACCCACTCCCCCTCACAGCCCTTCAGCCAATCCTTTACCCCCAAAAACACACTCCTGACCCAAACCCCAGTCGCCTCTGAGCTGTCTGACACACATGTGCGCACACGGACGTTCCCAATACAATCCTGCTGATGAAACAGCAGCATCAGAAAGACACGGGTTTTAAGTTGAACACGGTTGAATAACAGCAAAAAACAGTAAAGAAAGTTGGATGTGTTTAGTATTGGGGTGACATGTTATCTTAGATTAGAACACAATGATCACTTCTTGGGATTTTTGGAAATGGCCTGTTTTTTTGTTGTTTTGTTCCAAAGAGGAAAAGCAACTTTTCAATGCAGTTGTACAGTTTTCAGGGGCATCACAAGTTTCAATTAAAACATGCCCAAAGGTATTTAAATCCCGCACCCATCTGCCTTTACAAAAATAACTCAAGCTTAGTCAAATTAGATGAAAACCATCTGTGAACACCGATTTTCAAGTCTCGCCACAGATTCTCAATCTGATTTATACCTGGACTTTGACTAGTCGTTCCAACGCATGAATGATTCAAACCATCCCACTGTAGCAACTTCTTCTACATGTCTGCAGTAATTAAACTAGATTTCTTCTGGCTTTTTTTTTTTTAAAAAACTATTTCAAATCTGTGAAACACAGACCTAATAAATGTCCTTTTTAAAGATTTGTCCACGGAGCGGACTGAACGCTCTTTAATTTTTTACTTATCACAAACTACAGCAGTTTGGTTGATAGGAAAATTACAACATGTTTAGACCAAAATGTTCAACTAGTAGTGGCTCCCTTTAAAATTTAAGATAGCAAAAGAGGTTGAGTTGATTTATTAATCTTCACTGGTTTCCGGCAAAAAGGTTTTTTTAATGCATGCAAATAATTTTTGAAAAGTAGGGTGGGTGGGTGATGTTAACTCGGCGAGGCAACGTGGGAGAGGTTTGGATCGAACATTATAATCATGCACAGTAATTAATGTATAACAGCAGAGCAACAGTGTATTAAATAATAATGCTGCATTTTTGAACAAGTGCAGACAGTCCAACCACCCACAGCTTTGGTGAAGCCTTAAACAGCATTGGGAATCATCGCTCTTGGCAGGTTTCCTCGCTCAAGTGAAACGTGCCAGCAGAAGACAACAGTTTATGGGATCTCACTCTGTATGAGTGCAAATATGTCTATAAACATCAAAGGAAACTCAGGAAGTCTCTGCGAGCTCGACATTTCCAAACCGTTCACTACAAGTTAAGATGTTACATTTTGAACTTTGTAAAAGTTTTATCAAAGCAAAGTGAGGAAATCTTGAAGCAGTGCACTTAGAAAAAAAAGACTAAACAAGGTTGTTATTCCAAAATGTTTCAACTAAAATACAGCTGGTTATAGTTGTATTTGGAAAAAAAGATTAAAAAAATGACTACACAAAGGCAGAATAGAGCTGTAGAAGATTCTACAGATATGCATGTCAACCTGAGTCAATGCGGAAAAAGTAAACACACCTGCCGTGACAAATTTTGAATTAACAACAGCCATTGGACGACTGTGTTCAGATCACATCCAAGTCTCATTTCTGCTGAACTTATAGAACCCGTCTGAAAACGAAGGAAGCGAAAGTAGCTTAAAAACCAACACACAAAAGAAAGGCAGCTGGAAAGAGTTTCATTTCTATGGCTTCTAGTTTTATGTGAGCAGCACTTAGAGTCATTACCACCAGTGGAATAAAACATGGAACTGTGAACCTTCCCAAAAGATTAAGGCCTACCAAAATTACTCCAGGAGACCATCAATGACTCATCAAGGACATCACCAACGAACCCAGAAAATTGTCTACAAACTCATCACTTGTTAAGGTCAGAGTTCATGATTTAATAGTATGACAGAGATTGGATAAAACTGGCATCCATGGGTTGGTTTAAGAACAAAATAGCTGCAAGGTTTGCCTCACGTTTACCAGGAAACATCCAGAAAACCATCAATGCTCAATAATTACTAACTCCTCAGACACATAAAACAGGTAAGTTTTGTGTCTAAAATGTATGTGGTCCCTATAATCAAACAGCACCACTTAGCTAGCTAGCTTAATTGTCAAAAAGCTGGCATGTTTTGGTTGTAGCTAGCTAAACTTGTATTGAAGAGCATGCTAGCACATAAACCTTTGGCTGGAGCTCAGGTTTGCTTCAGTGCAACTTGGTTTTACATAAACTCAATTAAAAAAGAAAAACCTATTGTAATAGTTCAACAGCTATACTTTTAAAATATTTTTTATTTAAAGGGGAAAAAAGCTCCCCAGGCTTTAGCCTTTATGCCAGTCCCAAAATGCTAAGCTAAACTGCTTGAAGATGCACACTGGAAGTTTTTATTCCAAAATGTTGAGTTGTTTACAACTTTGTAATATTTTTTCTTCACAACTAATCAATAATGTTTCCCTTATCAATCACTTGAATGGCACACCTGATGGTCAAACGGTTGCAAAGCGTTTAACAATTCACAGTTTCTAACTCCTCACCAAGGTCACTGGCCAATCCGTACTTGTCATAATGACGTACGTTCCCCTCCGCCTACCATCGCGGAGGCATATTACACACCGGGTGCTCGTTAGAGAAAATAATCAATTTTGCGGTGATTAAAAATTGCCTGCCTGCTGCATGCAAACGTAGCTGGATCAGCCAGATAATAAACAGTGAAAAGGAGCTAAAAGTCGTCTCTTTCCCAACTGCAGTGGCCCAAAGAACTGAGGTGTCAGCAAGAGTCTGAAGATGCAGGGGGTAAACAAACTGATTCAGGAGAGGAAGAGTGAGAGGAGTGAGAGTGAGGCAAATGACAGACGAAGAAAAGGAGAAAAAACATAGGGTACAATTGAGAGGAGGCAAAACTGGGAGGTGGGAAAGTAGAGAAAGAGACATATTGGAGATAGAATAAAGATTTATATATCACGTCGGGCTAATGTAATGCAGATATAATGGAAACAATTAAGACATTCAAATGGATATTTCTTTGGAAAATATAAACGGAAATAAAAATCTGATCTATAAAGTGACAAGACACAGAGCAATGTTGAGAAAAAAATGATTGGGCAAAAAGCCAAGGGCAAAGAAATACGACAGAAATAGATGGAGTTAGGAGGAGAAGCAGAAAAGTCACAGGAGTGGAAGAGGACAAGATAATAAAGAAACAAGCTCGAGTGGAAGACAATTCATTCTACCCACCAGTGAGTCTATATGTGTACATATTAATGGTACTATGTAAAGGAAGAGGAACAAAGCTATTGCCAGAGTGTCCCCAGGTCTGTAAGAGGTAAAAATAATCTCACAGTCGGAAGTGAGTGAGAACACCTTTTTTTTCCCCGAGGCTTTTGCTCAGAGTGCCAAAATCAGCTTTAGGCCTACCCACAATGTTCCAGATGGATTTCAGAAAGTCATGACACCAGAATTAAAACAAATCCAACCCCAGACCACATTCAGAGGTAGCTGAAATATAAGTATTTTTATTGCGACGGGCCAATCCGAGTACTCTGGCTCCCCAAATCGTAGGTCAAAGTAATGCGAAATGCAGAACGAGCGTTGCCGAGCAGAATAGGAATCGTTAGCAGCAGAGCGCTACGGCGAACATTCAAAATGCAGGATCAAGGCACAACATATGACATTTGCAGGAACGGCTCCCTCGAGCATCCCGTCACTTTTATGTCTCCCTCTCGTTTCCTCTCTCAGGTCTGATGCCAAGAAAATCTGAGTTTAGCAAAAAGCTTTAAACAGCATACCAAACAGAAAAGTGACGTTGGGATTTTGTAACACTAAAACAACTTCATGACGTTTTATTAAGTCCAATTTCTGCAGGTCTCACACCCACAATGCAATATTACATTTTAAAGATGTGGAATTACAAAGGCCACAAACTTTGAGTGCCAATTTGCACCCATGGATCTACATGTAGCTGTGTTTCCAATACAAATGTGAGCAAATCTTTGTCTATATTCTGCTAATGTCGAAAAAAAACACAGGTTTACAATTGCAATTTACAATTTTCATGAAATAAGAAATAAAATTTAAATTACACGTGAATAAGCTTGTTCACACGATAAGTCATTAAAAACCAAGAAAGAGAAGAATGTAAATAGTTACATGAGCTTATATTCATAATTCAGCCATGATGCTAGCGCTCATCAGTCAGTCATCAGTCGGCGTCTTATTCAGGCGTTAGAGAGACAAAACCCTTATCCCGGTGGTTTCATATCGATTTTACAGAAGAGATTAAACATGTTCTAATGACACACAACGTTTTATGAACTGTGAGAACTCTGGTGGAGCCAGCTCCACAAAAAAATAAAAACAAACCATCCTCCTCCTACTTCTTCCTGTCGTCGTCTTTGTGGTTTTCGTCAGTAGCATCTGGTTGTTAATCCCAATGTTACTGGATCCATCACACACGTAACTTGTGTGATGGAATAGATCTCCAAGGCTGAAAAACCACCTCATCGTGGTGCAAAAACATTTTTATCGAAAAACATTAATTTTTCAAAATTGGTGTGTTTCCACTAAGCAAATTTGTTTTTGTAGTTTCAATTTATGCAATTCTATGGTTAATGGAAAAGCAGCTCATGGCTCGTTCCTTCATGCATGACATTTGTGACGATCCCGTCTTGCATCCAAGGGTTTCTGCTGGTACTTGAACTTCTTCCTTCACCTTCATTTACCTTCACGTAGATGTGAAGGTAAGATGGCAATTTCAAATAGCTCTTGGTTGCAATTGAGTGTGTGTGCGTAATTGTCTGTCTTATGGACTACTGGTGACTTTTAGATGGTGTATGCTGCCTCTCAACCCAATGACTGCTGGGATACGCTCCAGTCACTCCAATGACACTGATCACCTCAAAGAAGGCATAAAAATGGTTGAATGGATTCAAGTCACAAGAGTCAAAATATTACATCACCACATTACCGTAATTCCCGGACTATAGAGCGCACCTGATTATAAGCCGCACACAGTACATAAAAAACATTTTGTACATACATAAACCGCACCTGTCTATAAGCCGCATGTGCCTACATACAGACGGTACACAGAAAGAGTTTTCAAAGTTTT